>VZTL01033202.1:18467-72642 GCA_013400535.1 Scopus umbretta
GGGGGGGGTCCGAAGGGCGGGATCTTCCCTGCATCCAGGTGCTGAGCGATGGGGCTGGCAGCTCCTGCTCGCTATTTAACTTCACTTTGGGAAGATGCCCACAGCCACCTTGCTACAGAGCCCCCATCTGCCGGGGGGGGGGGNCGCCCCCCCCGCTTCCGGGGGGGGGGGGATGTCCCCCTCTCCGTACATCCCTCTCCCCTTTGCGGGATTCACTCCTCTGGGCATCTCCCGCTGCCCCATCTCGTCCCGTCCACCCCGCAGCTGCTGCTGCTCGGGGAAGATCTTTTTCTCGCCTCCGATAACGCGACACCAGCCCCAGTGAGCCGAGGATTCTTATTTGCTCCGTTCCAGAATCCACCGCTCCGAGCAGAAAGCCAACCAACACCCCTCGACGTTTCCCGAGTTTTCCAGCGGAGAAGCGTTATCCCAGGCAGTCAGGCCAGCCTGACATTGCTTAGCAACATCACATGTAGTAATTTCCTGCAAAGCAGCTCCAGAATCTCCTCGTATTAGGGGTCATTTCTCTTGGCAGTCGACATGACCGTGGGCAGATCAAAGCAATCCTCCGGAGGAAGGCAGAGCACAGCCTCGCAGGGCTGGGAGGAGCGTGCGGCAGCGATTCCAAAATCCCGGAGCTTAGGACAAGCCCGCAGCCCTCAGGGCGAGCGGCTTCTGCGCGGTGAGGGACTCCCCAGGGCAGAAACCGCCAGCACAGGTTCACTGACCTCAGTAGAGGCCACGAACTGGCTTTGGGGTTATGGCCGACAAATATTCCTGCGCTTGGGAATACTTTCTAGGGGTTTGGGGCTCTCTTACGGCTGCCCAGCACATGTCAACTCCGTCCCCCTACACGGCACGGTTTGCACACTAGCCTGGTCCCCACGCTGGGCAGCCTGCAGCGCTGGGACTCGATCCCATGCCACGTCCACGGTGCCACCTCTCCTGCCCTGGCTGCATCGTCCCGCAGCAGCAAGGCTACCTCCGCTGCTTTCCTCGTGGTGCTGGAAGATGCCGCACACTCCACCCCAACTTTTCATCCCTTTTTGCAGATGAGGGCAACGAGGGATAAAGGTTCATTGTGGGCAGCCTGCGAGCTCTTGGACCAAAGATAAAGGCTGAGCCCACTCCAGCTGGAAGAGTTTTGCTCTTAACTTCAAGGGGGGTCAAGATTTTAGGGCACATGCTACCACGTTATCTTCACCTCCCAGGTCATCCTTCCTCACAGCAGCACATCAGGGACAAAACCTTCATGGTTTCCATCAGACCGGGTGCGTTAAGCAGATTGACAGCAGGGCGAATGCAAGATGCTGCTCCATGTCAAATATCGTTTAATCATTTTAGATATTTTTTTGTTTCCTGTGGCACTAAATGCAAGAGCATACCTGTTTCTACCAAATCTAGACTCCGTTAAAACTTGCCTATTGCAAGAGAATACTTCTCCCGCAACCGTTTCTCACCTACGCGTATTACACACGGGCACAGCCTGTAACGGCGGAGTTTCGGGTGTTTGCAGAACGTGTGGCTGCCGCAGACTTCACCCGAGCCACCAGCTCCATCCTCCCACGGAGGAGCACCGTAGAGAAGCCCGGTTTCCCACCAGGTCTCCTTCGCACAGCCTCCTGCCTCCAGCGCACCAGGAACGAGCTTCACCCTGTCTGGAGGGGCTGGAATTGGGTTTTGGTGGAGCAGAGGGTCAGCTAGCCCCAAGCAACGTGTCCCTCCCCAGAAAAAAACCCCAAAAATCAGTGCCTTGTATCTATTCCTGGCAACAACCCTTGTTGGGGAGGGCTGTAACATTAGGGTAGCGGCAGTTGTTATAATGAGAAACAGGACTCACAAGCGGCGCTGCCCAAATTAAGGTTTTTGAATCGCCTTTAGCAGCAGTTGTTCCATGGCAGATGGGAACAGGACTTCAGGAGGTGGGTTTTCAACACTGAGCTCGGTTAGCGAGGGCTTGGGGGACTCCCTGCTTTCTCGGATGCAGGGTTGCTCACCTGCACAGGGAAATTTTGAATTCCTGGGTGGCCAAATCCCACTGAATTTTCCATCCCCTGACTTCTGCCGTTGCCCACAGCGGCTCCGTTTCCTCGGAGGTATTAGTATTGCCAGGGTGTTCGTTATTAGCATCTGTGTGCGACAGCACCTCAGAGCCAGTCTTGCACCACAAGAACCTGCCATCTGATTAATTATGTACGCTGGACGAGCAGATGCTTTGTCCGTACCCTAAAGCTATTCAAAATGATTCCCAATATATTTATAAATATCTTTACCAAGCACCTATAAAAGACAAGATGGCAGATTCCTGCGTGTTAATCAAAAGCTATGTCACAAATTATGGTACCAAAAAAAGTTTCCAACCACGTCACGTACAAACAGCAGGGAGAGATTCTTTAATTTTATTGCATGAGACTTCCTTCCTCCAACAAAACGCTGCTTGGCCATCGAGGCCCAAAGAATTCTCAGGGAAGATCTGAACCCTCGGAGTGCTGTAGGATATACAACTAACTTGAAGCCTACGAGTAATCATGCTGACACCACCAAATTAAGGCAATAACCGTACGTCTCTTCGCGGGGAGGCGGGAGCTGCGCGCAGTATGACGCGGCAGATCGTATGGATGCCATCGGCTCCCTACAGCTACGGAGGGCAGAGTTAGGCCACCTGAAGAACCCAGTGCGAACAAACCGAACTGCGAATTTTTCGCTTTCCTTTTCAGTCAATAAAAAAAAAAAACACCAACCCAACCCCAACCCCCAAACCCCTCAGTGGCACAGGCTTAGCTCCACGCTCGCGTCGCCGGAGCAATTCGGGGTAGAGAGAGCGTGCGCGCCATTCGTTGCACAGGTGAGTTGCTGAATAGAATTTATTTAAGGAAGGAACAGCGTGATGATTTTAATTCTGTTAAGTGTAGCTTCCAGAATGGATTCTTTATGCTTCATTTGTTGCAAATGGATGACTCAGTTAAAACAGCATTTCAATGCATTTTAGCCAAAATATTTCCCTTGCACAACAGCGAAATACGGATAACTGCAATCATCTGTAAGTAAGAACAAGCAAATTGACAGACACAGCGGATAGCTGTTTATTCCGATACTTACAGTCTTTTTTAGCACAAAACTTTTATACTAAACAAGAAATGCTAGTAAAGCTGATTTGCAAGTTTGCATTTCCCTGATCTGCCTGGTATTGTCAGCGGTTGGAAAAAAAACATAAAAATCTGTGAACAAATACACTGTATTTGTTTTCCTTCCACATACATTCCAACCAAAATGCACATACTTAAAATATTTTCACCTTTGTGCACCAAGACGGCGAGTATGAATTTAAAATGTCATTGTCTTCTAACTGTATCATCTGCTACGGGCAAGATGAAGATTTTTTTCCTCTCTGTGTCTTTAGTATAATTAGCATGTATGACAACATTCAGACGATTTAATTTCCCAATTACACAGCTATACTGAAAATATCCTTTGCATTAAATATGCAGCGATTCTCATCAGTAGATACTCTACAACTTCTTCTGCCCTGCTGTATCACTGCAGATGCTCATGTTTTGGCAAGTTGAGAAATGATAATTTTCTACCCTATCAACCAGGGAGACGGGAACCGCGGAGCCACGGTGCTCTGCGGGAGCGGCCACGACATTCCCAAGGGGCAGCCAGGTAGCGCGGGCTTCTCGCTGAGCCCAAGCAGTGAATCAGTTTTTGCTGTGAAGTGTGAGAATGAGGACGTTTGTGATATTATCCTGCTGTTCTCCCAGAAGCTTTGGTAGCCATGGGAAAATCAGTTACTGGAATCTAATTTGGTTGCTTGTAATTAATAGCACCCAGAAGCTACCTATTTGCTTGCCTCCTTTTAGGACCCGTTGGTGACCAGTGACAACAAAAATCCCCAATTATTTTTTCCGAGACCAGTAGTAGGCATATAGGTGCAGATATGTTAAGTACTACTCATGGGAAGTTTTGAAATCTTTCTTTTCCATGAGTAAAAATGAAGCAGAATGGGGCATTTACACATGGCTTGAGAGTATACAGCTTTTTTTTTTTTTCCCCCCCTTCCTTGTTCTCCACTTGCAAAACCAACCTACTGGCATTTCTTCAATACCTTATATGAAAGGAGGGAAGTTAAAGTTTGGAGGAGTGGGGAAGCCAGCATTTTCCTGCAGGCCAAGGCTCTGGAGCGGAGGGATGCTGCAGAGATGCTTGCAGTGCTCCTGGCCACAGGAGTCTTATTCGCTGCATAATCACACGCTGGCACAAAGGATCTCCAGCGTCTCACGGACGTCCATCTGCCAGCTGCACAGGCCAAGACAGCGCTAACCACCTCCCCTCGGAGCTCATCCCGCTGGAGTCCACCAACGACGCTGCCTAGACCTCTCTAACTCACTCTAAGGTCTAAATCTTGCAGATTTCTCCCACATAACACCTGAAAAAGGCAGCCTTCCCTGGCTTCCCACACAGCTGCAGCTCTCCCCGGCTTGCTTCTCCTCCGCTGGAAAGCCCTTTTATCTTCCCCTGCCAATCATGCTCCTACAGGTACCTGTATCAGATGCTGTTTCAGAGGTCTTTTTCCAAGCCTATCACTTTGACCATCTCTCCCCGCTCCTCTCTGAGCAGCTCTCTGCTGAATTCTGTATATCAGATCAAACATAAACTGCCTGTCTTTATTTCAAAGGCTTTCACAGACAACCCTGCTTTGTCTTTTATTACTCATTTAGCACTGAGAAATCGGCTCCCTCCTCCAACTGGCCGTGAAACCAGCTTCGCTCTTCCTTTGCTAGGCTCTCAAACAATCACACCCGCTCTTTCTTCCACGCTGCCCCTTCTGCACGGGGATTTTTCCTTCCAAGCAAACCCAAGTCAGCCGCGCTACCCTCCCTTTGCTCGTGAATATACCCTGTAACATCAGGATTGCACCCCCTTGGTGTATTTTTTTTCCCAATACAACTACGCTCCAAGGAGTTGAGAAATATTATTTTGTAGTTTCCTTCATCTCCCTTGCTTGCAGTCATGCCTTGCTTTGTGTCTTCTCCAAGAGAGCTCTTTTTTCCGCGTTTGCGAGGCACCGAACACAAGGTCCTCTTCATCCACTGCTGGAGCCCCTTGCCACTACAGTAGCATCAGCGCTGGATACAACACCCAGATACTCGGCTCACAGCCACGTTGCCACCAAGCAGACACAAGCGCGCACGACACCGGCCGCTTCTGCCTCCCCGCTGCATTGCGTCCTTCTCACCGAACAGCGTTGAAGGCATTAACGCCCGTTAATTACGGAGCAGTACAAGGGAGGCGCGTGTTTTCCAGGCTTAGCTTTGCTGCAAGCTCCCCCAGTACAGCAAAGCCTCAATCAAGATCTTGTAATAACGAGCCAGGCAGAAGGACAGGCCAGATTGCCATGTTAAAGCAAACTAAAGTGTAATTGTCTCTTCACTAACAGCATTCCCATCCTTGTTCCCATCGCTTTTTAATAACATCAACATCCTTTCATGCACTGTCTTGTTTAAGCAATGAAGAGAAGTCGAGAGGTTAATTAACGAGAAGTAGAACATAGTCACTTTACTCAAAACAAAACAAAACAAAAAACACAACAAAAAAAACATTAAAAGCTACAAGCTATCATTTGATGGAGTTTTCCAGCGGAAAAAAGCACCAATTTTAACACTATTTAAACGCAACAGGCTGTCCTTTGGCTTAGGAAAATCATGAAACTTTTGACCTGCTTTTATAACGCTTTAATAAGTGTTTGTGCTTTCCGTCAGTCAGGAAGACAGCAAGTTACGTGGCATACATCAAAAGCCAGCAATCCGTTAGGCGCGCACCTCCGCCGTACCCTACGGAGGCAGATCGGCGCTTTAGTAATGGCAGAACATCTCATCGATTAAATCCAGCCACCCATCTCCTCTCAACACAGGCCGTGTTGATCAGAGACCCTTCTAGAGACCCGGCTCGGACGTCTGGGGGACTGTGCTGGCAAGGTCAGTGAAGCTTCCAAAGCGACGCTTTCCATCGCGGGGTCACGGGTGACGGGTTAACAGACCTCAGCCGCATGCTGGGCTGCGGGGACCCCCCCCCCGCCTGCCAACAGCACGTGCTGCATCGGGGATGCTTGCCCCGATCTCAGGCCCTTGCTCTGCTCTCTGCGCTGCTCTTCATCCTGGTTTACCCCAATATTCTCCCTCTGCCCAACCCTTCTTACGCGTCCTGGCAGTTCCTTCCCCTTCCCTCCTCTGAAGTCCCTAACAAATGGGGTTTGACCGCAGTGCTATTCCCTGCTCCCCATTGAGCTCGCTCTTCTGCTCTCTGCCTGGCTGCTTCTCTTGGAGGGCAGCAGTTATTTAAGGTGCCCAGAACCCTGGGTTTGAACTCTGGATAAATCCTGGTGTCCTTCACCTTCTAGTTCCAGGAACCTCACTCCTAGAGAGGTGGGGATTACTTGGCGTTCAACAGAGAGCAACGGAAAGCATTCGGATGTTTTATGGGAAAGGACTTAAGACTAACCATACCCATCTTTTCAAAAGAAAGCGTTACCAGAAAAGAAGAGGCAGCAAAGACACCGTTCCTGGCAAAGGGACAAGCAGGAAGGAGGTTAAAACAGAAGATGCAAGACAGACATTATGGAAAGCTGTAAGAATAGTGAAGTGTTTAACCCCATCACCTGGGAAGGCGGAAGGCTGTGGGATCCCCACCATCAGACAAAGAGGTTCTCAGTATCAGCTCGAGCATGGCTGGCCACCTTGGTGCAGAAGGATGGAGAACAGTCTCCCGATGGTCTTCCTAATCTTGTTTTATATTTTATTTCTTCTGCTCCTCATCTGACCTGGCTCTTCTTGCCTTTAAGAACTTTACGATGTTCAAGAGCTGAGGAACATCAGCCATTAGCCTAAGGCCATTGTTGCATTCATATAGATGCAGTCGCAGCTGCTTACCCTTTATAATGGGATTTAGGAGCCTGAATATTCAAATTCAACTTTTTCTTCATGAAGCAAATGACCTTTAAGAAGTATTTGAGCCACGTGTTGGGATTCAGAGCTGAACACTTATCAAATTGCATGTCCAGGAGTTTTCCCTGTCCTGGATGGTTACAAAGCCCAGCAAGCAACTATGGAATCTGTTTTGAAATATCAGCAAAACCCAGGGATATCTTGGAGCCAGTGTTGCAAATGCAGGGCTTTTTCTTGCTATAAAGGATTCACCTTGGAAATACATTGCCCACAAAGCTAACGTGGCCCTTAGCGGAGCTAAGCCCAACCTAGGGACAGCTTTCCCGCTAATGCCCTAATGGGAAAACCCTGCATCCCTCAAGCAAAGCTATTCCAGTGCATCAATTCCAGACGGATCAATACTTGCAATGCTTCTTTCTCCACAGGCTCCCCTAGACCTCCTCAGCAAAGCTACAACCAAAGGGAGGTGTAACCTGCTTGATCAGTCCTCCGTGCTTGAAGCCTGCAGGGAGAGTATCAATTAAATAAGGCAAATGCTTACTGTGAAACCTGTTCTTGCTGGCAAAACTAATTTTTTTTTTTTTTTTTCTTCTTTTCATTTTTGGGCTATTCTTGCTGGTGGAAAAGTTTCCACCAAGGTCAAATTAAATGGCTTCTGTTGGAAGAGGAAGGCTTCGCTACTGGAAACACAAGGCACTGACCCAGGAGGAACATCCTTCTCTTACTCTGCTCTCCCCTGGACTGATGAAGGGTGAAAAGCAAAAGCCCCGTTCAGACTGCAAGGCTTATGCCTCTGTATGTCAGAGGCATGTTAAATAAACAGTAGTGTAATTTGTGGAGCAACTTTGGGAACTTAATTATGTCTTAAGATTCAACTTTATGACTCCTTTCTACACCCTGGATCCTAAGCAGCTAGTTATGTCATGTTGCATTAGAAGCTGAAACTGCAGCAGACAGAACAGCATCAGACCTGGGGAAAAAAAAGAAAAAAAAAAAAAAAAGAAAGAAAAAAGGAAAGAAATCCTCCTGAATGGTTTTCCTTTACCAGGAGCAAACATATGCAGTAGCACAGCGCTTTGAAAATAAATTGCTCATGAACCTTCTGGCTTGAAGCTACCAGTAAATCTTCCTGTTTGCAATGATGCCCAGGTATATATGGCAAAAAGTCTCACTGCTCTATTAAAGGTCTTACTGAAAAGTCTCCCTGCTTTACAGAAAAGCTCTTATTTACCCCTTGTGTCCTCAGAATAACAGATTACCACAGCTCCTGGCAATCACAGCGCAGCTCAGCTCTGTGCCCACACTGCAGACTAAAGTGCATTACATAGATTGCAAGCCGTTACATAAACCAAACTTTTATTATGGTGGTTATAGCAGCAACATGTCCAAAGGTATGTTTTATATACAGCCTCTCTCTGTGCTTAATCAAAGTACAATCAAATGCCTTTTTTTTTTTTTAAGCTTCACTAGAGAAATGTTTTATTATTTTTAAATTGTCCGATACTTTACCACTAATTCCCCACGTTATTAAAGCTTGAACAAGGAGACTAGGGTCTAGCTCTTGCAAATCCTCAGTCAATTGAGTTTGCGGTTTCTAAAGCCTCAATGCTGAATGATTCAGACCTGAGCTCATCGCATCTGAGCCATCAGAAGACAGCTGGCCGTGGACAGGAGGCTCGATACTGTCCAGCACGGCTCATTCCTGTCCCCGGTTTCTCCTGAGAACGGGCAGCTACGTTGCTTGGGAGCAGGATGGAGAAGACGGGCAAGCAGGTGGCGCTTTGGGCTGGAGATGCCGCGTGGGACTGGGCACAACCAGCAGCCCCCGGTCACCCAGGTCTGGCAGCAACATCGTGTTTCTCAGAGGCTTTCCGAGGAAGATACAGGACAGAGCAGGAGATGTCCGCTTAACGTGGTAACGTGCCTGCGGAAGGAAATCGGGCTACGGCGACGAAGGTCTGGAGTCCCAGATCCACCGGTCTCCAAGAAATACCCTGGTCCCGATCCACACCGGCGGCTGATCGCGCTCCGCTCAGCTGCGCCCCGTGCGCGGGAGCAGTCAGAAGCGTGCACGGACAGGGGCGCGGGGGCCCTGCATCAGAGCCCCTTAAATACCCACCCCCTGCCGCTGAGCGAAGCGCACAGCCCCGTCCTGTCCTGCCAGAGCCATCCCCCAGGAGCTCTCGGTCCACGCAAGCCCCCTCCCCGGGGGACAGAAGCAACTTTCCCCTGCCCAGCACGGGCTGGCTGTCTCCTGCCGGTAAAGCCACGCTAATTGCTGTCTGGTACAATTAGGCTTAGTCCTCCTCGTAATTTAATTAGTGCGAGACTGCTAGTGCAGCACAGGAGTTTGCCTGCGTTGGTGGTTCCTTCAATTAGCGGCACTTGGTAGTCACACGGGCAACGGCTGCGCTAGGGCTTTGCCTCCTCCCACCTGGAACGACGCTCCGAGGGCAGGAGGCACAGGGCTGGTGGGACTGGGGCAGGGACACGGCCAGCCTTGCCCCTCGTGGGGGACGACCCGGGGACGTTCAGGATGAGCCAACCCTGCCATGACCCCGCACGGCAGCGGAGGTGCCCAGCCAGGAGCCCCCTTGTCTCTCCGGCACCAAGGGCAGCTAGCGTTAAGGGACAGGTAGAGATGGGTGACAACAAAAACAGGAGAAAAGTAGAAGGAAGAGGGGAAAAAAAAAATAAAGAGAGCTGCTGAAGGAAGCCTGGCATATATGACACCACGGCAATCAACCAAGGGCTCCTTCCCATGAGGTGTGCTGGCCCACGGGACTTGGGTGACTCCAAAAGGGCACGTGCTTCCCCGAGACCTCCAGCCAAGTCTAGATGGTGCTGTACTTCACTTAGGGAAAGGAGGAGGGAAAACACCCCAGAAGTAGAAGTCAGAGTACAATTAATGCAAATCAGCATTTGCTGGCACCTGTGATGTTTAACTGCTCTCTCTATATTTCTTGTGGGATCAGGAACATCTCAGGTACCCTGGGAAGATAAGAGTTCTTGACTAAATAAGCAGATCTCCCGACATCTATCTTTCACATCCTTTGCTCTGCACACAGATACTAGATGTGGGAAAGCTATTGTATCCCTCTGAGAAGTCTTTCTTATGGAAAAAAAAAAAAAACCACCACCACCACCAACAAAAAAGCCATAGTATTTCCTCAACCTTCAAAAAAAATCCCAACAAACCTCAAAACCAAAACACAACCCTATTTGGAAAATAAGAGACCTGCAGAGGTCTGATTTGAAATTCATCACACCTCCTGCTCCAGAGACATGCCTAAGGACAGATACTTCAGAACATATAAAATTGTTTTCAAACTTCGACAAGTCCTGCCTGTCTGTTTTGCTCTGATATTCGCTTCAAGAGAAGAGCATCACAGGGGCTGCTGCAAAGACTTTAACGGTAGAAAAGACCCCTTTGGTGCTAAGAGAGGCAAGCGGTCCCTTGGAGGGAGGAAGGCACAGCATTGTATCAACAGGGAATTTGA
Organism: Scopus umbretta; assembly: GCA_013400535.1. Lineage (NCBI taxonomy): Eukaryota > Metazoa > Chordata > Aves > Pelecaniformes > Scopidae > Scopus > Scopus umbretta. Next base: position 28,909 of record VZTL01033202.1, read on the forward strand.
CAGATAAAGCGTTTCATTTGTAGAAACTAGCAAAAAGCCCCCAAACAACCCACCATCCACAATAACCAGAGAAATTAAGATAATTCCTTGTGTGTGTCCCCTTTTAAATAATCTTGCCAAAACAAAACACTTTTTCCTTCATTCTGGTGCTGAAAGGACAGCCCCGAAGATTTAACTGTTAAAATAGAACCACTTATTTCAAAAGGTTGTAGTAAAAGAGATCTATAATTTTAGCAGCAATTGCCTGTGGGCAGTGGAAAGAGAGCTGCTGAGCGTGCCATCAGCCGAGAGATTGAAGAGAGGTTAAAGAGGAAAGCTGGGAGAAGGCATTCACCTTCTCGAATGGGCCATAAACTCAAATGACTGACTGCAGCCAACTAAAAGAGCAAGCGTATTTCCATTGCGTATCAAAATAACAAGCAGGAGGCTCGCTGGAGCCCCGCGGGTGCTTTGGAGGAGCACCTAACGTGAAGCGCTCTTTTATACAGGGAGCAACAGTCAAAGTCATTAGCCCCATCCCAGGAGCCGAACGCCAGCGTTGGCCTCCTTAGGTAGCGCCGCGTTGGTAAATTGAGATCTCCAACACCACAGCCCTCGGAGTTTGCCCGTCTATTGGCCATCGATGGTCATTTTCCCCCCGCCCCTCTTAAATCGCTCGCTAGTAAACATGGGGTGCCTGGATGCACCACACCAGCCAACTTGCAGGTTACTGGTGCCCACCAGAGCCCAGGAGCTGCCAGGGACCTGGCTCAATCTCTGCACCCTCGTTCCCAGCTGGATAGCGGGTGAAACACTTGGAAAGAGCCTACCCCGAGTAGCCACGAGCAGAGGCATCCTTGCACCCTAACATTAGTTTTGTGCCATTAGCCAACGCATACCAAAAGGACGACCAGAAGGCAGGATGGGCAGCGTTAAGGAGGAAGGGAAAGGGACAGTGTGTCCCAGCAGCTAGGCTCGGCGATGGAAGCGGGGTTGGGTTACAGCTGGGCGCTCACAGGCACTATGAGCAGAGGTTTTGTGCCTTGCAAAATGCCATGGGGCTGAAGTTCATCAGCTGGTGTCCCTGAGACCGTCCCACAGCTGCTGAACTGTGGGGATGGGGAACAGGTCCCTGCGTGCCTCCAATCTGCTCGGAGGCAGCGTGGTTATTTGGTGTTGGTCCCGACACCAAATCCCCATCCAGCGCAAGAAACTCTCTTTTCTCAAAGCCATTGCACCAAGGGGAGAGAGGCGCACACAGCGGACCCAGCTGGGCGGGCTCCATTGGCGGCATAAGGCAGAAAACACGACCCCACGGGTGCCCACCACCCTGCTGGAGAGGGGCTGCGGCTCTTCCCAGCCACTTCCAGGCAGGACGACCAAAGAACAAGGTGGTGAGAGTAGTTCTGGGGCTTCAGGTAACAGATTTATACCCAAGAAAAGAAATCCAAATAAAAAGACCAGTTGAGTAGATTTGCAGCATTAATAAACCATTTAGGAGTCGGGCAGATGCCCCCACGTTAGACATGGTTCACACACCAGTTCTCCTCAAGCTCAGCCCAAGTGAAAAGTGCATTTTGTTTGCGCCAGGCTTTGTCAGATGCTCAGCAGTTTCTGGAACTCAGGTTTCTCCCCTGAACTCTCTCAAATCCACATCATCCCCATCACTGGACACTTGGGCACCATGAAATCCGTGTGGGTGGGAAGGAAGGAAGGAGATGGGATTTGGAGGTGGCAGTGTCACCAGGCAGAATGGGAGATGCACCTCCAGCTCTCGTGCAAGCCACGAAAAGGAGAGATGCTCTGAACTAGCTTGCCGCAGTGCCCCGTTGCGAGCCCAGCAGCGTTTAAACTCAGTAAGTGATGCTCCAAGTCAGCTGCGTGCACTTTATGAGATTCAGGAGCCAAACAGCAGCTCCTTGCTTGCAGATTTACACCACCTTCCATCACCTCACCAAGAAAGCCTCTTCAGGATGCATCAGGGCACTGCTCCCCATCAGCCTCCTCATCTCCACCATGGCTGGAGCTGCCCAGCCAGGGGCACGGGAGCGTCCCCCAGGATGCTCAGCCCTGCCAAGGTCCTGCTTCGCACTGACAGCTGCAATGCTTCTTCTCTGCTGCTGCTGTTGGTTTTTTCCCCCTCTGTTTTCACCCTTCTGCCAGGCTTTTCCTTTTCCTCACAGGCTCCGTCACCTTTACAACCGCTATCAAGGGGGCAGAAAAATTTTGTCATCATGTAAGAGCTGGAAATTCTTTCCAAAGCCGCAGAGAGAAATCTGCTTTTATTGACACCAGAGAGGAGGGAAACAGACCCACCATTTTATGGAAGATTTATGTACATAAATTGCACACAAAGCCAGCAGAAGCCTCGCTCAGCCCTTGCTTGGCTCCGCACAGGGAATAGCCTGAAGAGCCTTCCCGCTCTGCTCCACGGCTTCCAGCCTGGCTCTCCCAGAGCCCACAGCACCCAGCCCAGCCCCAGACTTCCCTGCGTGGCGTTTCTCAGCCTTCTGCCACAGTTTCAACAGTCAAAGACATGGCAGGTACTCCAGGCTGGAAAATGGGACACGGCGCTCGCTGCTCCGGCGCGGTTTAAGGGAGGACAGCCCGGGGTCACCCCGTGGCAGCAGGACCCCGGCCACCCGGTGGCAGAGCGAGCCAGAAGAAAAGCTGCTCCGACAGCATTTATTTTTTTTAGTTAATCAGAACTGAACGAGGAGGCGGTGGTGAAACCTGTGGGTTTCTACGGCTTCTTTGCACCCGGCTCCCAGGCACCCCTTTGCTTGGGCAGAGCCATGGCCTCATCGCCCCAGCCCAGGGCACTTTTATGCCCCTGGCTGCAACCAAAATCCATCCTGTTCGAAGCACCAGGAGTGGGAAGAGGCTCCATTACTCTGTGGCGCTCAAGGGAGGGAGCAGCGACCAAGTTTCTCACCACTACAGCAGCCTGCGACCAAACCCCAGAAAGAACCGAGTGGCAACAAATAAAAGAAAAGCATCACTGAAACCCAGCGAGGAGTTTACAGACAAAAAAAAAAAAAAATCCATGAAGCGTTAAGAAATCAGTTATTAAAGGTTTTCTCTTATCTGAAAGAGTTAGATGCTCGAGGAGCTTCTTTTTTGCAAAAGAGATGTATTTACTTTAAATCAATCATCATTTTCTTTAAAGGAAGACTCTATACTTTTAGAGAAAAAAGTTTCCACCCCAAAAAAGCAGAACTGTTCTCTGGAACTCTCTGGTCCCTTACTCACTGCACTCCAGATCACTTATCCCCTTTCCTACCTCAATTTGACCCCTACCCTCACACTTCACACACCTATAGAAACCATACAACACACGTGTTTAGCTTTCCCTGCGCCCTTTGCCCCCGGCCACGCTCTCCCACATCCCCAAGCCACGCTTGCTCCATCCCTGCCCTCTTCTCCCGCGCAGGATCCCAGCCAGCCAAGGCACAGACGGCATCCGAGCTCCCAGCCTGCCGGGAGGCATTTACTGCCAGCGCTCAGGGGCTTCTCCCTCCGCCCCTGGGCTGCCCCCCAGCCCCAGCTCCTCCATATTGAGCCATCAGTCACGCCAGACCCCGCAAACCTGCGTCCCCCAGCTATGCAACCCAGCAGCTGCGGCTTAGGGAGAATCCTACTGCGGGGCGCAGGCCCCCACCTGCAGAGTGTCAGGAGACTGATGCACTACTCAGACAAAACTGCTGAAGACTTTATGTGGATGTAAAAGGGCACCGACTGCTTTCCTTCTGCTTTTTAACATGCTTTGAGCTGTTCATTATTCAAAAAAAAAGACAAGATTTTAAACTATTTTGAGTTTTCTACCAAAACTGTATGGCTTTATTATTTAAAAATATGAGCAAGGCTCCTGCTGGCCTCGTGTTTAGCAGCTAACCCTGCACACATGGGGCTAAAACCTGATCCTTTCTGGGACACGTCCTCCCTGCACAGAGATCGGGACTCTGCGGCGGAGGGGAGGATCAGGACTCTGCGGCGGTGGGGAGGATCGGGGAGGGTGGCTGTATTTCATGGATGGAGAAATTCAGCCACAGCTCTGCGCTGGGTGACCTGCTGGGACCAGGGCTGGAGAGCAAAATCCCAGCACGCTCACGGGCTCCCACAGGTGAAGGTCCCACGGGAGCCGGGGCTGGTGCTGCCTGGGAGCTACAGCACGCTCCGGGCAGCGGCAGCTCCGTCGGCACCGGTAGGGCAAGAGCAACCAAACTCTGAGATGTTGGGCCCGTTCATATGTAAATATATTGTTTTTTCTGAAGAAGTAAGAGGGTTGAGTCGAGCTTGAGCTAACAGTTTGGCTTTCCAATTATTTTCATACTGGGAAAGAAACACCTCCGAAGCAGGAGAAGGCTGGAGAGGTCAGCAGCTGGAGTGTCCAGCCTTGTTGCGGTCCCGGCCATCAGATGCAGAGCAGCCGGTGGCCAAAGCAGTTGTGAAAAGCAGTCAGATATCCCAAAGGCAAAGACCGTTTCATCCACCACATCGTGCCCGGCAGCACTGGAAGACAGGAATTGCTCCCAGGGACAGCTCAGCCCTGGTTTTGCAGCCTGTGCAGGGCTGGGGCCGGCTCCTTCCCGGGGAAATGGCCCCCGTGAGAGTCCCAGGCTGGGGTGAACCTGCCGGGTCGGATCCTGGTACTGACAGGTTTAATTAAATCTTGTGTTTTGAGCTGAAGCGCATAAAACGGGCTGAAGAAAATGAATCATGGGAGTCAATTTTAAGGTGAGAAATCTGCTCAGTAAAACCAACTGCCTTGGGGCCTCCTGCACACGAAAGGAGTTGAAATGGTGCTGTGGCCATGGAGAAACAGCGGTGCTCCGGGAGAAATCCCAGAGAAACTTCTTTTAAACTCGGAGTACTTGAAAAAACGATAAGAAAATTGGTACAGAAATCTTTGCGCCCTGGGCCTGCTGCCACCCGTTGTGTGTCCCCGTCCCCTCCTGGGGTCCTGCCGCTCCCACGGGGCTTACGTGCGTGCAAACGCAGGCACTGCCTGCGCCAGGAGCGGGCTGCTGCGGTCGCCGCTAAACCTGCTCAGTTACTGCTCAAAGCCACGGGAAAGCTCCTGCCTCCCACCCGCACTGCGCTAGCGTGGTCGGCACCCGTCCCTTGTGTGATGTGTAGGTTAAACGCACCCGCGGAGATTGCCCTTGGATGGGTGCGTGCCAGTTGCGGTGCAGTTCTGCTGGAAAAGCCATCCGTGCTTGTTCTTCCCACCGCCTTCCTCAGTGCCCCCAGGCTGGTGGCAGGGCTAATTTTTGCTAACGCAAAGTCTGGACGCACGCCCTGAGTGCTCAGCACAGGCTTCACGGCCAGGGATAAGGCAATCGTTTGAGCGAGGGATGTCCAGGGCTCTTGGAAATGTCAGCCTTGTACAGCTCTGGCGTTCTGGGGCGGCATTTCCCCGTCCACAGAGCAGGCAGGGAGTTAAATGTCGATTCTTGTGAGTCTCCTTTGGCAAACATCCAGGGCTTTCACCACATGGATTCCCACCCCGCTTCCTTTTCACCCCGCCCGCCTGTCCCAAGAGCCGGACACTGCGGCCAGTGCCTGTGGATGGGGAGGAGGGAGCTGGAGGAGCCTGGGCAGTAAATCTAGGCTTCTCGGCTCCGTAAGCAGCCCAAACCCAGCCAGAGCCCATCCGAGTGCCCAGTGAGGGTCCGTCCTGCAAGGGCCCGTGCCTCGGGCGTCGCAGAGCAAGCTCCTGCCGTCAGCCTGACCCTTGCTGTGGGTCTGGCCTCGCTGCCGGAGGCTCGTCAGCACGGGAGCCGCCCTGCACTGCGCGCGGGGTGCCAGAGCCCGGCGGGTCTCGCTGCAGAGGACACCAGGGCACATCCCACCCCTGGCTGAAGGCAGCACTGCATCCCCCACGCAGGGGCTGTGCAGAACTCAGCCTCGTGCGTGGGTCAGATCCTGGGCTAGAGGCCTGAAAATCACGTCTTCCGACAGCTCATCCTCCTGCAGGCTGGAAAGCTGGTGTGAACGCAAGGAAAGACACTTGATCCCCATTATAATGCTAATCTCCTATAGAGAGTGATGCGGCATCGCTCCGACTCCCAGTAGGAGCTGAGTAGCTTCCTGTTAATGAAATTATAACCATGGCTCACGCAGTGCATTTCTGCTGAACGCATCTGAAATCTCTTTCCCTCCGAGGCTGCATAACCAAGGCCTGGGAGTTCTCTCACTGCTGTTATAAAAGCAACACGATTGGCGTGCTGAAGCGAATTTAAACCCCGTTGAATGCAGCAAGAGACAAGCTGGTACGTAAGGTGTCGTCGAGCCATCCTCAGAGTGGGCACATCATAGCATCACAGAATCAAAGAATTATTAAGGTTGGCAAAGACCTCTGAGATCATCCAGTCCAACCGTCAACCCAACAACAGCACGTTACACATCAAGCTGATACCCAAAAGTTTAAGGGCTAAATTCAGAGACTTGAACGTAAATTGCAAATCCTGCGTGAACAGGTTCTGTTTGATGAGACTTCGGGTACTCACGGTACAAGTCTCATTTGATAGCGTGACTGCGCTTGAACTCTCAGCTGGCCACAGACCGAAGTATCTTCTCGGATCCTCAGTTATTCTGAGCATCCTGTGGGTGTGGTGGCATCTCTGTTCCCAGTGTGAGCAACGGGCGCGTAGCCGGGGGAAATGACTGCGATAAATCTGAGCGCTGGTAGCGAGGCCAAAGTGGAGTTTAACTGTACAGGTCACTTGTGTTGGAGGTTCTTCTAATCCCTCGCTCTATGGGCTTTGTAGGGAGCTGGGGGTGCGTGCGTGCGGGTTTTTTTAAGAGCTGTGTTTTGTAGCTCTTAAAGAAGCGTCTCGGCCTCTGCGCTGCCGAAAGGCAATGCCGCTCCCACGCGCAGCCAGGACGTCACCCCGGGAGAGACAAAGCGGCCCCCGTGCCGCGGGACAGCTCGGTCGGCCCAGGCCGCGACAAGCAAGCCAGATACTGAGCTAAGAATTTTTGTCTTGACCTTTACTAGCTGCCGCAACACCCCAGAGCTCCAGCGATCGCCACCTCGCAGAGCCTGAGCAAACAAATGGCCGATTCAACAGGGAGAAGTGACTTGGTCAGTACCCGAGCACGACAGCAGACTGCAGCACCCAACGGCTCTCCCGAGCCTGGCATCGCAGAGACGGGCTCCTAGCATTTGCATTTTATAATTGTTCCTGCAATACGAAGGAGGGTTGCGTCGTGCCTTTTTCTCCCCTCCCTTGTCATGGGTGATTTTCCCCAGTGCCGAGCGGAGGGCTCCCCATTGCCCCGCGGACAGCCACAGAGCATTTTGTCCCGTCTCAAGCTGGCCCCATCGCTGGCTCTTGGCCGTGCCTGGCATGGATTTCGTGCCCCGCTCCATTTTCGCCCCTCACCTGACACTATCAGGATGTTCTCGTCGGGCTGGCGGGCCGTGTTGCATGAGCTTCAGCCCTTCGTGGGAGCTTTGTCCTGGAGTCATTGCCCCTGGTCCAGCCAGCTCATGATTTCCTACTGCGTGATGAAACATCCTGTGCCATAAAGTTTTAAGTGTGGAGTGGGGAAGAGGAAGGAGAAATGGCTGTGAGGGGAAGCCGGCGCCGTTGCCTGAAGACCACAAGGGTTAAAAAGGAAGGTTACCTGCCTTGCAGGAGGCATAAACCTTATCCTGGACACATTCCTGCCCCATCAGGTGTTTCACAGGTGGTAAAAAAAAACTGTTTAGTGTTGAAAAATTGAACAAGAGCGATAAGTAGGCAGAGCTTTGAAACAAACTCAGCTTTAGGGAGCCCCCCACAAAGACAGAGTCCATCACCAAAGCAAAGAGGCGAGGTCTGCCCTCTTGGCTTCCCACGCGCGAAGCAGGGCTGATAGATCCTCACAGAGGGAGGTGAGGTTTGATGGATCTTCTCAGCATGAGCTGAATGAAGGTCAGCAGCCTTCCAGATTAACTCTGCAGCTGGTTTCCTTGAATAACACTGCCTGTACCTGTGGCTTGTGCTTTCTGGGAAGCTCCCGTTGCTTCTCCAAGAAGACAAGGTAGCTGCTTCAGCTCCATAAATGACTTCAAAATCAGTGCTGGAGTCTTGATCTGACAGGGTTAATGGACCTGAAGTCAGGTGAAGGCGGAAGACCAAAGGAGTGATGTGATCCGTGTGGTCTAATCCATGGTCAAAGGGAGCAACAGCAACCAGGCCAGGCTGGAGACATCTCTTTCAGACACCAAAGGCTATAGTCGCACTGCCCGGCCATGACCCACACCGGCATCACTTACTTTCTGCCTTCAAGGAAAGACGAGGAAGACCTTTAACTCTGCACCCCGCAACACAGGATGGCTGCCTTCCTTGAAGCAAGACTTCTCCCTCTGCTCCTGCTTGTATTCTCACCCAGAGACTTGTATTTCTTTTCAGAACTGCTTTCTCTACTGAGACCTCTCACACAGCCACATTACTCTCCCGCCGAGGTGGGTGGGACTGCCCACGTTGCACTTGGTGCAAGTGAGACTGCTCATCCATTCTTTTATATGTACAACCCATTTAAAATAATGATTTTATGATATTTTCTTCTTGGGACTGAAATAGGGCATCACTAAGATCAGAACTCGGTTTGGCTGTATCATGGGCTGTATCATCATCAAGACTTCTCCAAACTGAGGTATCAGCCCAGGGTTCAGTGGTAGAGCTGGAAACTGGGTTCTCCTGAGCTTCAGAGCTCAACTGGCCCTCAGCATCTCCATCGCTCTTCATCTTTGTCACCAATATCACCCTGCTCTTTGAGAGCTGCTGGGGCCAGACATGCACCTGCTGTGACTAGAATCAGAGAGCAAAGTATTTTAGGAGGGGAGCTGACACTCCCAGAATGAACTCATCCTTTCAGTTCATGTACTAGCAGCATGGGCTGTCACAGCTTTATTTTTAAACGGCCTTTCCCTTTATCACCGGAAAAATTTCTTCCCATTGACCTGAACAGCACTAGCAAAGTCAAGTGGAATATATATATTCTTTCCTACTCACTGACCATAGTCATTGTTAATCTGAGCATGTTAAAACCAAAAAGGGCCAAGACATGGAAGGTGGTTAACGCTAATGTGATGGGAACAAAGGGGAAGGGGTGAAGACCAATCTTGTTGCAGGCAGAACTAGATTTTTAAATGGAAGTGAACTGACCATCCGTCTTGGATTTGCGGTACCTACCTCTGCCTCAGAGGACATGGCCGTGGCACAAAGACTCTTCACTGAGAAGAGACAAAGAACCACTGGTCTTGTGGAGTCAACAGCAGCGTGAGAAAGATGGATACACGCTCACACGTGTAAAACTGTGGGACATCCAGAGTAAGAAACCAGGAAAAGCAGGTTGCACAGCGTTTGCAAAGCACACTGCTGTCCGGTCACTGGGAAAACATTTTGTAGCCACTTTGAAAACTGTGAGCCACGACAACAGATACTCAGACTCTTCTTTTTTTGAACATCCTTTTCTTTTAAGTCAGACCTTTGCATGAGTTGAAGGTCAGGGGACAAAACGCACTTTTAATAAGCAATAAACAGCAATTAGCTATGCAAATAATTTGCATAAACAGCATTCAAGGGTCAGTATGTAGCAGGACTATCGCACGTGAAGGTGAAGGGAGGACCACCCACGCATTCAGAAGATCTCAGCCCGGTGCCAATGTCGACAGCGCTTGGCAAAACGAACTCACCTGGAGCCCGCTCTCTGAAGTGGGCTGGAAACGATCCTACAAGCTTTAGAAACTCTTCCTTTCCAAGGAGAGGGGAAAGAAAAGCCTGGAGGAAGAGTTTTAGCATGCAGCAAGCAGAGATGGGAACGTCTGACTAGCGGAGAGAGGACAAGCATACCGTTCTTTCCATCCTGAGAGTTTTATAGGAGTAAAATGTACCTGTATAATCCACCCAAGGCCTGACAGCGCTTAAATCAGTCTGAAGGCACCTGTGGTAGCTACGAGAGGGGAGAAGGAGGAGTAGGAAGCTACAGAGCAGAAAGGATTGACCCCCTTCTGCAGGACCCAGAAAGCAGGCAAGTCTCCTCCCCAAAATCAGTCCCCACCAGCCTCTTCCTCTCAGTATTTATGTCAGAAATTCAAAAGCAGGAGCTAAGCTTATGCATTGGAATGATTTTTAACACATCAAATTCCAATTTTAACAGTGAATTTCATCTCCAGGAGAACTAAAAAAAAAAAAAAGGGAAGGAAGTGCCAAATCACACCAATCCATCAGGAACTGTCAAAATTGTCTTTGCTGGTACAAACGTGCGTCTTTCTCATTCACGCAGCACTAGAGGCTTAGGGCAGAGCAGAAAATCTCTTGCAGACTTCTTTGGATGGTATTTAACTATCCTACAAAACGTGGGTCTAATTAATCCCTGCAGTTGGTGACATTACACTTGGGGGGAGTCTGCCTGTTAGGCCTGAGGAGGTGCGAAGGAAAAGAATAAAAATACCTGTATGCTTCAATTTGATTTCAATGCAGCCGAAGACCTAGCAAACACAGTTGCTTATTAGAGATTAGTTTTCATTTAAAAGTTAATTAGAACTGCACTGAAAAACTTGGGGGCTGAAGATGGTAAAGGTGAACTTTAATGACGGTTTAATCACTAGAAGGACCATGAAGCACTTTGGTTTGTATGCCCTCGGCAGCAGTACGGAGCTGCGGTGGCATCTCTGCTCTGGGTACCACACCTGGAACATCGGGAAGAAATAGCTGAATGCCACAAGGAACATGCAACTTCAGAAGTCCTCAGCAGACCAGGTTTTTGTACAAAGCTGTCAACAAAGCAGAGCGGAATCAGACTCTGCCAACGTTTTTTTTAACTTGGAAAGCCAAAGTGGCCTCATTTCTGGAAGCGATGAGCCGAGCTTCATTTTGCCTATAATGGCAGTTCAGTGCATTAGTACCTACACCTTCTCTTTAAAAATGTGCGTTACCAGCCCACAGCAATTTCCCATTAAGGGGGAAAAAAAAAAAGAAAAAAAAAAAAGAAAGAAAATGTCCTAACAAAGTGGGACAGAGCTATTTTAATGAAAATGGACACAGTTTCATTAATAAGAAAAATATTTGCTTTTTCCTAGGCACATCACTGTAGCAGCCACAGTGACTTTGTGACCCCTGCAATAAGCAACACTTTCTAAGTGGAAACAACAGAAGCAATGCTCAGCGCATCTGAAAAAATAATTTATCTTCAAGGCATTGCTAATCACAGCAATGAAGGCCAGAGTCACCACGGGTAAGACCCATTCCATCAAGCTATAGCTTTAATTAATTGAATTAGTACGAACCTGGAGTTCAAATTAACATGAAAATGACAGGTCCGACACTATATTTCTTAATGTTTTTTTAAAAATGATCGGAAAAATAGTATCAATTATCTGCCCCCAAGTCAAAATAAGACAGTCCATCTTCTGTTCTCCAAGCCGCCCGTTGAGCTTTCCTCCTGCGACAGACCTGGTCCCGCTCATGCCCCCAGGTGCAGCCGAAGCGCTCAGGGCTTGGAACAACCCCATCATCTCCTTTCTGCCAGCGAGTCTCTCTGCCCCCGGCTCAGCTCACTGAGCCCCATCCTCTTCCTCACGAGCAGACGGGCTCATGCGAGCGCAGAGCTCCGCGGTCCGTGCTGGATGCTCCTACCCAAGCGTGCAGCGTGCCAGAGGACGGCTGTCACTTCCCAGGCCCGCAGCTAACTCATCGTTGGACGGTGAGTAAGCCTGCCCTTGGGCCAGCCATCGCCTACCTCCTACTTCCAGAGATGGTTCCTTTCCCTTTGGGCGCTGCTCTTCTGGGTGGCTGCTGGGAGGTGTTTTAATGCCTTTTCCAGCTGCCACCCCAAAATGAAGCGCTCTCATCTTTCATTCGGTATCCATTTCTTCAAGGATTTCAGCTCATCGATCACAGGTGATGCAGAGAGCAGCAGCCAGCCAGGCGCCCCCACCTCTGCGGTCCTCTGCCCGCAGATGCTGCCCAGCCCCATGGCTCCAGCCACCTCGCAGGCAGAGCTGCAGCACCCAGCCAAGCCGTGGAGATACCTCCAGCGTCCCAACTGCTGCGTGCTCTGCCAGCTGAGCTGGCTGTGGCAATCGCTACTTCTAATCAGGTATCCCTAAAGATTTTAATAACACGATTGTATGATGGCAAGATAAACCAATAACCCAAACCCTGCTCTAAGCTGTTTTGTCACAAACTTGAGACTCCTGCTTGGAGCAGATGCCTTATTAGCCATTTAATTCTCAGCTTCACGGCAAGGCATTACAATGAGAGGAAATATAAAATCAACAAGGCAGCTGCAAACTATCTTCATGTTCTCTCTCAAATTTAATAGAGATTCATGAGGCTTTACACTAATGTGCTGAGAGAAAAGGATTACAGGGCTCTTGCACCTCGCTTGGGTATAAGGGAGGTGAATATCAGTAATCAGCACGCAGATGAGAAAGGCCTGGCAGAAGTTGTACCAAAAAACAACCGTGCTAATGGCAAACAAGGCGCTTCAGCTAATGCAGTGTGTCCAGCACAGGCCAAGCTGCCTCAGAAACACGAGCCTGGAGGTAAAGGAGCAGATCCAGGAGAGAGGACGCGTCGATGCCACGTGCGATCAGAGAAGTTGGACCGTTTCCCCTCCAGAGAGCACAAGCAGCAGGAGCTGCAGGAGAGCTGCCCAATCTAGTGGACGGCAGAGGGGAGATAGGTTGGGTGCTGCTGTTTCTCCTTCCCCACCGGGCCAAAGAGCAGAGGAAGCCAGCAAATCTTCGAAAATGGAATGATCGTACTGCGAGGTTTTGTCTAACCAAATGACAATTAGCGGGCGGAGACGGGGGAGAGGGCGACCGGTGGCCGGCAGCCCCCCAGGCGGCTGCGCGCCGCTCAGATCTGCAGCCCCGAGGTGGGCAAAGGCGGGTTGGTCTCTGCTCCCCCCAACGCCGTGCAGGAGCCGGGTCGGTTCACCCCCAGCTTTCAGCGGTGCCAAAGCCCGGCTCCTTCTCCCCTCGCGCATCGGTGCAGGGCAGCGTCTGGAGGAGCAGAACCAGACCCACGCTTCTCCCCCTTCGCTGGCGCCTGGCTGATGGCTCCGGGGGGGGCCTCAGTCAAAAACGGCCGACACGATTGCCTTCGCTATGCCAACACTGAGTACTTACCGGTAGTCGCCGCTCGGTTCCTTTAACTCCTCATCTCTTGGGTATTTCATGCAAGGTGAAAAGCAGCTGAGCATTAATCCTGCGGCCGCTGGACTGTGGTACCCAGCCCTCCGCCTCCCCCCACCACCTCCACGTCTCCTCCTGCTCTGTTCCCTCTCACTCCAGATGCATTTTTCCATGGGGGGTGTCAGGCTTGCAGCCGGGACCGGCCACCAGCATCGCTGCTGCCGAGGCGAGCGAGGAGCGCCCCGGGGCGAGCTGGGCACGTTAGCGGGGTCCGGCTGCCGAACTGCAGATGCAAGCTAGTGAGCTGGCAGCCCGGTCAGTGAAGTTCACAGCAGCAGATGAGAAAGAGAGGCCCTCGTGCTAGAAAACACACCCTATACCCTTTCCAGCACATAAGGAGAATGGATAACCTCGTTATTTTAAAAAGCAGTGCGCTCACGTGAACAAGAACGTGCCCTAAGAAAGACTTTCCACCTTGCATCCTTTGCCGTACTCGCAGCAAGTCATAAAACCTGCCGCTATATATTTTCTGTAGCAGGCAGGGAACCTTGGCTGCCATTCAGGAATGCGGCTGGGATGCGAGGGTACCATCCAGCCCCAAGCCAACCTGCATGCGATTGTATTTATCGGTACGAAAACAGCCCGGGAAGGGCTTGACTGAGACTGGACCATACAGTAGCGGGTACAGGACACAGCTACTAAGAGAGAATCCTGCCCCTACAAACCTTAATCAGGCAGCAGGAAGGAGACGGGTGTTATTTTCTGTCTGGTTTGCCAAAGGATGACATAAATGGCACAAACCTTGGCCCAAGCCGGGAAAGGAGTTGGAGGAATAACGCCGATTTACTGCCCTATCTGCAGTCCTCGAGCCGCGGCGTGAGCGGCCTGGGGCCACCGGCCTCGCTGCAGGAGGGGACGCTTGTTAAACCCGGGGGCGTTTGTTACAGGGGCGTACGGCCAGAGCTGTTGCAAATAAAGCGGGGCGTTGCACAGTAGTTAATCCGGCGCTGTTTTGCTGATCACGTCGAAGGCACCGACCTGTTTACGCGCTGCCCACCTCTTACTGAAAATAATGGAGCAGGTTTCACCCTAGCGGCTCACTGCCATCGAGTCAGCCTCCTTGCCCCTCAATGAGTGATAATAGCTGCCACGCCGTTGTAATTCCCGTGCAGCAAAGCATGTTGAAACCTGTTACCTCCTGTTTGTTCTCAGCATGGATCATTGCTTCTTCCACCGCTGCGAGAGCCGGGCCAAAAGAAGAACCAGCGGTCTCCCAGCAGAGGTGTTTAATAAATTTATCACACAGCTGTGAGGAGGCGCAGGAGGCTCCCAAAGGCACCAGGTCCCCGGCCCCTGGAAGTGGCCACCCGCGGTAGCAAAAGGGAAGCGTGAAGCAGCGGGCGCTTTCAGTCCCGGCCAGCAGCCGGGGCCGAGGGCACAACAAAAGCTTGTCTTTGCTGACTGCGCCGATTTGCTTTATTAGAGAAAGGAGGGCTGCTTTGTCTTTTTTGTACCTCTGAGGTACCGTCAGCCTTAAGCCAAGGAGATATAATGCAAGAATTATTTTGAGCAATTCAGGGTTGATTTTTGTTGCTTTTTTTTTTTTTTTTTAAAAAAAAACCTTCCAGAAGCAATCCATTTTTATTCTGCACATGGACACATTCAATCTCACAGGCACTGAGTGCACTTAGGCAAAACAAAGGCAAGAATTCATGTAAAGCAAATAAAATAACCTGGGTTTTTGTCCAGTCTTCCAATTAAATTTGCTGGCAATTTGTAACAAGGAATTCATAAAAATCCTGAGGCACTTTTTACAGGCAAGATGGAAAGTGGTTTATTTTTTTTCCCCCATCTTGCGGGAAATTTCCTTTTCTTTCTCTGAAGCAAAAGAAAACACGTCAGTAAATGAAGAATGAATTTCTAAAAACTTTTCTTTGACTCAAAGGCAACCTGAAATTATACAGCCTAATTCCCTTCGAGCGCTCCCGGCTCGGCCGGGTGAGTGCCTCACTCCCAGAGGCGAACACGGCATTTCTAAAGGACAGGCCATTAAGCGCCGCCGAAGCCCCCCCGTCTGCCTTTGGCATATTGGGTTAGATTGCACACCGACAGCGCCTCGGTGTCCTCGTCCCCTCTCTGCAAGTCCCTTCGCTCTGACTGCTGGCACAACCAGCGGAGTCCTCCGCAAGCACCGCCGTTTCTTGCCGAGGTCTCTCCTACGCATCCGAAATCTGATAATACAAAAAAAGCAACCCTGGCTGTTCTGGCTGCAAAATATCTGCAGAAAGTGAGCTGGGGTCTTTGCTCCCTCGCTCAGCATCTATCTCTGGGGTTTGACGCGTGTGTCGTGATGGATGTTAGCGGGGAACAACTCCGAGCCCGGCGGGGACCGCGGCCGTGCCGCTACCTGGCTTCCACCCTTCCGAGCGTTTCAGCGCTCGAAGAAAGCGTGTTTGGCGATTTCAGCAACTCCCTTGAGTTCTGGAGGGGGAATTGTTACTGAGAAAGAGTCAGATGTCATTCCCTTCGCAGGAAAAGCAAGCGTCATAAAAAAACAGGCACTTGAGCTGCTCTGGTTGCCTCCAGCAGCCAGGAGTGTATCAGGTATGTCAGGTCACAACAAGCATCCCGAGGGGCACGGAGTTTGTCTTTCCGCCTGCTCAGCCTCTGAGAAGCTGGGAGTCGGATGGAGAAGGCTTCAAACAGTGCAAATCGGCACCGAGACGGCGGTGGGATTTTGGGGGCGCAGGGGAGGGAAAAAAAAAAATTTAGTTTTCGGCTCTTGGATTCAGGCGAAACTCCGGGTTTCAGGGCACTTTGTGGACAGGACCGTTACGAAGCGGGCATGCGGAAGGGTACGCCGCCGCCTCTCCCGACTCCGTCCGCAGCGCCTGTTTGTCACCGAGCCCGTGGCTTTGGCCCAGATGAGCGCGCACCCCTGCAGGGCAGCAGCAGCAGAGGCGCCCTCCCGGCGATGGGCTGCTCGGGGACACCCCAGGGGGGGAGCCCTGGCAGGCCCAGGCTGGGGACAGCCATCTCGGAACCCTCCGCTCCAGCTCCCGGGCCGCGCCGGAGTCGAACGGCACGAAGAGCAAGCTAAGGAAAGACTCGGGTTTGGGTTCAGATCTCGGCACGCCAACGCGGGCGCACCAAAGACGCTTCCGCAGCGCAGCAAGGGCTGCCTGAGGCATTTTTGATAAAAATAAACCATTCTGCCTTGGCAGACTGCCCATGGGGCGTTGCTGCGGGGAGGGAGGGCGGTAAGGGAGGAGGTGGAGGTTTCGGGCCCCCAGCTCTGCGCAGGGTAGGTTTATTGCCCGTCAGATGAACACCTTTACCACCCAGACACCGTCAGCCTTTCCCCGAGCAGCTCGAGCCTCAGGGTTTCGCCACGGGACCTGGCTCCGGCAGGCAGAGCACAGCACGCCGCCCCAGGATGGAGCCCAGCCCGGCCCCGGTGCGGCCCGGGCTGCCTCTACGACAGCACGGCACGGAGGCTGCAAAAGAGGTTTTGGTTTTGCTCCGCATTTGGAAAACTCTGCGTTTTCTCCATAAAACAGCTTTTCAGCCACCTTGTTTCCTGCTCTCGCTCCCCAAGCGAAGGCAAACCCGCTCTCAACAGCCAGTCATGCCAGTTCTCCTGCTCAAAAGCTGGTGGCCTTGGACGGCTCCTCCAAACATCTCCATTCAAGCACAGTTTCCCACTTTTCCCCCTCCATCAACAGCTACTTCACAAGCTTTGCTCTTCCCTCATCCCTCGTTTTTATCTCCCATCTGCTAACAGCTCCTTTTATTATCCCGTGCACCTCTCAAGTCAATGACTGCTATCCACATTCCCTTCTACCCTACATCTGCCAACGCTTGCAGTTTGGACATATTTTCAGATGCCTGTTTGAAGGCTGCCTTAAGACCTTGATCACAACTGTTTCTCCCAGTCTGAGATAACTGGGTGTTAGAGACCGCTTCTCTTATTTATTTTTAGCAGAAGGTAAGACACTTTTACAGGTGTTTCAGCACACAGGGGGTGGGGAGGAGAAAGAAGTCAGTTAGATGATCAAAAACTTTCCATATTCCATCCCCAGCTCTTTCCCCTCCTGTGCAGACATCGCCAGCGTGTCGGGGTGAGAGGACATGCCCCAGCAGCATAAAGGTCATGTTTTACCTGTCCCAATCCTCGTCTGCAGCAAACAGCCAGATCCCCACCATTTCCAGAGGGTATCAGCAAAGGCAGAACAGAAAATGCTCCCAATCTAGCAAATTTTAAACGAGCATAACAATTATTCAGCAACCTTGTGTAAATTAGGGTTTCCTTGGGTACATTTAGCTAATTATCTGGGTTTTTAAAGTGCAAACATGACACGTTGTTCAACAGCCAGCAACAAAAAGGACGCACTCCGAGTCCTGCCCCGTTGGTAATGCCTCTTGATCAAAAGGATTTAAATAATGAAGAATTGATCAACGTACCTTTGTGCACGCAAAAAAAACCAAAAAACCAAAAAGCCACCAAAAAAACCCCCCCAACCCACACCGAAAAGAGAATAAAAGGGGCTGGTAGGATCTTAGCTGCTGTCCAGGGTTAACCCACCACGGTCCTTTGAGCTGAGGCCATGGGACGTGAGGCCCTGCTGCCCATGTTCCTATTTGCAAACAGGGACTGGGCAAAGAGATTGCTTTGCCCCAAATTACTGTGGAAATGTACCGGGGTGGAACCTCAGAACTGCGTGCAGATTCCCTGAATCCCCCCCTCTCCCCGTTCCGCAGCCACAAGACCACCGCCAGCAGCACAGGGGTTTAACCGGCTGCTGAAGAGTAGCTGAAGTGCCGACGAAGGCTACAGAACAGCACCCGCTGGCTGCAAATGGAGCTCGGTAGGGCTGGCTTCTGAAATAACACACGTACAGTCGTTTTTTTAACTATACTGACAGTAAGAGTTGCATGAACGCCAGTAAACCTGTCATTGGCAGTGTAAATTAGTATGATTTTTAATAATAACCATCAGAAAAAGCTAATCTACGTTTAGCAGAGGAAAGAATGTAATGATTTAAAGGAACCTCTTTGTTTTCCCGTGCTGCGTACAAAATAATGTGGGTATGTGAAAAGGACGCAGGGAAAATAAACGGAATAAAAGTTCCCGTGCATATAAGGCTCCTTCTGCAGGGGCGGAGGACACAGCCTGCAGGACGGACCGGAGAAGCATGGAGCAGTGTGGCTAAGGCGTCCTGTTGGCTTTCCGGGTAAGGCGAGGATCACCGAGATGCCTGCGCCGAGTGGAAGGCAGGGATTTCACTTCCCTTTGAGCACTCAGAACTGCTCCCCCGGGGAGCAGAGCGCGCTGTGGGTACGCCAGGACGGGGCAGAGGAGGGCGGAAGGACGACACGGAGCCAGCAAGCACGGCCGTGCACCGCCAGCTCCGTCTTTGCGGTCCCCATCGCGCACCCAGACACGCTGCCCCCTTGGGAAACCCCGGGCGGCCGAAGATTTCGGGATCGGGCTGCCGTCCTGGCAAGCCGCTCTCGGCAGGTCCTTAGCGCGCGTACGCGGATGCACCAGCAGCTACAGAAATCTTTGGAAAGAGTACTCAAAGAGGCGGGTGGGTTTCGCCATTAAGTCACCCGTCTGTTATTTCTCCTGGAAAAACGGTGTGCGTCGCTGCGATTCTACCCGAGGCACGTTCAAAGAAAATGCGAGGGTCAACAAATCGGCTGTTAATATTACACACGTGTAGAGACGGAGGCGCTGGCGGTTTGTCACTCACGGGAAAGCTGACAGCAATATGGCAATACAACGGGCTCCTGTACACGTTCAGACTGTAATGCTGCTCTGAACGCTGGCGTTTTGTCGAGGAGGAGAGGGGAAAAAACAAAGCTTTGCTTTGCACCTGATAAATGGAGCTCCCTGGAGTACTCCAGGAAGATCTGCGAGGGCGGGGGGGGGGGAAGGAAAAAAAAGCGCAGAATCCTGTACTTGCATGAATTATGTATCAGGAGCTTTTGTAGGGCTGAGGCTTTGTCATGAAACAATAATTTTCAGAAGAATACGGAGAGGTAGGCAGTATGTTTTTGAAGGTTGTAACAACGGTATCGTTGTGTTATGGAGCTGGTCATAAATGCCTGCACTTCCCTCTTTATATCTATCCCACACTTGCATCTCTGCAAGTTTGTACAGACTTCTCCCCAGCACGCGCTTTTCTCTCCTTGGACTTCTCAGTTTTCCCTATTCCTGCCCATTCCCACTGCTCCTGCATCCCTTCCTCATCCCTGCAGCCTCATCTGTGTTCCCTGTTCCAAATTCTTCCCTCCTCTCAATCTCTTTCCCAGTCTGCTCTGATGCCCCCGGCCGTCTTGGCAAGTGAAGGATTTTCCTTTCAGGAAGGTGATAGGACTGGTCCCTTGCTCGTGCTATTTGATCAATAAAAGCCAAGCCCCTCAGCCAGGAACAGAGCTGGGTCATTCAAATTCATCGCCCAACAAGCGTCTGGAACACAGCACCATCTCCTTCTATCACCGCTCAGGGCCAGTACCTCCCGATACCGGTTTCCTGGATGCTAACAGGCTTCTCAGGACTCGAGAGTCTGCAGAAACAGACCATCTGGTCCTGGCTTACCTGGTAGACCTGCAGCTTGGAGGACAAGCAGAGAACTTGTGCTGATGTCAGTAGTAACAGCTAAACACGGCGCCAGATTCCAATGAGCTCCACCACCAGCGCTAACCAGTTTCCTACCAAGGAGCTGGAGAACCCATCACACCATCCACATGCTGCTGTTTCCACTCTGCCTCTCCAGAGAAAGCACTGGAAAAAGCTGTTGCGATGCACGGTGACACTCAAGGAGAAGCTCAGAGTAAAAAGAAAACCGCATGTTCAAAAGCCAGCACACTGATTATCGAATTCATTGCTGGTTTAAAAGAACACAGATTGAACAGAATTAATGAATTGTGCCAGCTGCAAAACTTCTGGCAGATGGAGCAGGAAAAAAAGCAGCCCTGGATGCTGGGAACGATCTTCACCTGTTTTGAGGGAGATATTTCTACAATGAATATATTTAAGTGATGGAAAAAAACTCTTGTGCAAAGATGATCTTGCTTTTTCTTCAATCTTTCTTTGAAATAATTATTTCAAACACAACAGCTCTTCAGAAGATCAATAGCTAGGATTATAAAAATATCCCAGCACAGACTGATTGCTGCTGAAGAAAGAATTATTACTAAGGTTCAGCTTCACTTTTTTTTGTATTAAATAGAGACTATTTACAGCCCAGAAAACTCCATGCTTCAAGATCTGAGATGTCATTTTTAGCTATGCATTCATCTTTTTGGTTCACATCAACCACCATCATCTGTTAAGTCAATAGTTATCTTCCCTACCTACCTCCGAGATGTCCTGAATGAACCCATCAGTCAAGGAATTCTTCTGTGCTTTTGCTGCTAGAAAGAAGAAAAAGCACACGCATCAGAAGGAACCAGGCAAGTTTCTTCACACATCACCACCGAGCTTGTTTTCTTAAACAAAAGTACGAACTATTGCCTTATCTACGTGAAGGTACTGAAGATGCAAAACCAAAGAAAACTGCTGCGCTACGTTACGCGCACTTACTGTTGAGATTCCAACAGTCAAGAACTTAATCTATTTAAAATTAACTCCAAAGCCAGTTTTGATGCCACGACGCTGCTGGAAATCGAGTAAGCTCTAAGCTCTACAAAAGGGGACAAAATGCAGCTTAAAAGTTAGAGAAGTTTTACAGAGCATCTCTGGCCCTAGGAAATCTCAGTCCACCTCCACACTACTGGGAGCGCATTTCTTACTGCAGGCCTACGCACGCGGAACAGCGTGTTTGCAGAACAGGGGTGCAGACATCTCGGCATAGGACTACCAGCTGCATTACAGCGTGCTCCCCAGAAGATTTTAGCCTCATTGCACAGTACAACAAACATTCAGAGCTCGCAGTCGAGAGCAGCAGTCTTCAACCACACAGTACATCTGCAACATCGTATTTTGTTCTCCCCCTTGGGCTCAGTTTCAGTTTTTCTTTCTTGTCACCTCTGAGCTACACTCAAAGGTCTCGGCAACAACTCACTGCCCTTAAGGCCAGGGCTCTGCAACACTGAACACAGGCAGAAGTGAAATGACCTCGATTTGTCTCAGGTAGAACTGAAGCGATCTATATGAGATCACGGAAGGAGACGGCTGGAGAGCCGAGATCTGAACACGCTCCCACCAAGCGCCAGCCCGGTGCCCTGGCCACACCACGGCTCTGCCTTGCTTCTCCGGAGTCAAAATTGTCAGCTTCATTTTTTTCCCCTCTTTCAGATGCCCTGCTTGGCATGTTAATACGCTGTTGTAGGGGATAACGCTTCAGCCTCTCGGTCTGGAAACATGCAGTCTGAGAGGATGGTGACAGGTGATAGGCACAATTCATGAATATTCCTTAATTATCAAAGCCTTTTGATAATATTTATCCAAATAAATTAACAGGTAGAGAGCTCAGTGCAATTAGCAGAAGAGCCCACGGCCTGATGTTGTGCACTTGGCCAGACTTTAATTAGTCAAATAGCAACATTTTTGTGCAGATCCTGACAATTAAGGCCAGCAGCTAAAAACATTCACAATGCTAGGCTAAATTGTGCTCAGATAAAAATTGTAATGAATATAAATGAAAAGTGAAGCTATAGCGCAGGTTCTTAAAGGCATTTCCCACAGATCTCTCTGACCAGCAGTATTTGGGGACAGCAGAGCTGCGTGCTGCTGGGGTTTCAGGTTGTATTTTGGTTGTGAAAGGATTGCTTTGTTGTTTTTTTTTTTTTTTTTTTTTTTTTTTTTTTTTTTGCTTTAACTCAAAACCCGAAATGCTCCTAAATTTTGTAGGAGCCCAGGCAGGGGCAACAGAACGCCTCCAAACGTCCCTTCGTCATGCCTTTACTTGTAATGAGCGCACCCGTCACCGCCTGTGGCCTCGCAAGGCAAACCCCTTCCAGCCGGGAGCAGCGCTCCTGCAAGGACACACCGCCTTGGCGAACCTTTAACGGTCCTCCTCCATCAACGGGGTTGCAGGACACGGTCTGAAGGACATGGAGAGCTGAACACCTCTCTCTGCAGTCAACAACGCGGCCCCCGCAGCCCGACCGGGAGCAAGGGGAAGCGCTCGCGGGACCCTCCGGTCCTCGGGCAGCAGCGACTGCCTTGAGCCCGCCGGCGCGAGCACCGTCTCCATCGCCCGGCGGTCCCCCCCAGTGAAGCTCCGATGTTTTTGCTGCACACACAGGTCGATAAAGACAAGAGGGGATTCTGAAGTGTAGAGCTCCTCTTTCTCGCCAAATTTTGTTACTAAAACGCTAATCGATATAATTTAAAATACTAAGTAGAAGAGGCAAATTCCCCAGCTTTTCATGTGGCAGCAGAGAGCTTTTCCTCTCCCTCTGGTGAGGGTGAGCATTTTCACAGAGCAACTTTTAGCGCTGCTCCAAGGGAACGAGATGATTTTTCTCTCCGAGAGCACCAGGCCCTCTCCCCGTTTCCCACTCAGTGCAGCATGAGATGCACAAATACCAGAGAGCATTTTACGGCATGGAATTAGCCTGTTACGATTTCTGTTGGTAGGGAGAACGGAAAGGGCAGACTGGCACCATGCTACAAATTAGCTGCTTTGATATATTCCTCTTCTCCCTTTTGAGTTTTCATGGGTACTTCTAGACACTGCAAAGGCTCATCCTCCAGAGAGTCCAATTAAAAGAAAAGTTAGATTTGGTGATTCAGTGTTTCGATACAACACTGTTTACAGCATTTTTCCTTGTTACTTCGTGACATCAACAGTTGGCAGAATAAAAACCATGCAGTTGGATTCGCCGTTCATGGGGCTGACTTCCTCTCCATTTACAGGCCGCTGACTTTTTTGAAAGGAACATTTTTACATCGCAATGACAGTGTTTCATTTTCTTCATAAAAACATATCTGTTTCCAGATAGCCGCGGTTACAGTCACACATTCGAGCCAGGCTTACACATTTCCAGATTTAACTCTTACCTCTCCATCCCCCCTTAAAAGCATTAAAGTCTCCTGAATCTTTCGGCTGTCAGCACTGCTTTCTCGAAACGGTCGTGATGTTGTTCGTCCCAGCAGCAAGAGCGTAGTGCCGGCGTGAACCCGCAGACCGGCTCGAGCCAGCAGGAGGCAAGATCCCGTATAATGCATCGGGCCAGCACCGCACCGCGTCCTCTCCTCCCCAGCCCTCCGGCAGTACGGCGAGCGGCCCCGTCCCCCGCTGGCGCTTTTAACCATTATCTTCTTACTCCTTTGGCGTTTAAGTATGGAATACTTCCCTCTTTGCCTGCCGTTGCCTGAAGCCATGCCTAATAAACCCACATATGTAACTCAAATTACAGCTGCATACCAGCAAATAGCCACCTATCTCCATAATGCAGCATAATTCGACACAATGAGTGATCATCTGGAATGCTTTTCAGGGAGTTCAGCTATGTGCCGAACACTGAAATACCCCTCTAAGAAGGTGGAGAAAAGCAAACGTGATTGACATGCCATTTTTATTTATTGGCAGATCATTCACAGGCCTGGCCTCTGTGGTATGAGCAACAGGAGGATCTGGAAGGCTTTTTACAAGCAGTCCATTCGGCAAAGATCACGCATTTTCGGGGAGGTTCTGCGAGACCTCCCCACTGCTAGTTTCTGTCTAGGCAATAGAAAGGGTATTGAAAGCTTTTTATAACAGAGTGAACAAGATTTCAGTTGAACTCAAACTATGTGACAGGAAGAGAAAAAGTAACTGTATAAGAACAAGTAATGGGAAGCTGTTTCTTAAGGTAACAGTTCATTTATAGAAGACTGTTGAGAAGCTGCTTTTGTACTGCTGATGGTGCCTGAATGAAATCAGGGACTCTTCAGTGACTTGAAAGAAACTGCAGATAGATCCTACTTTGCTGGCGCTTTTTATTAAGGTGTAAAACTCATTACCAGCAAAGGGCTAAAAGCTGTAAAACTTTGGTCTTGAAAGTTCCAATATTAAGATGATGAGAAACCTTGAAAAAATGGGTTTTGAATAGGCTGTCCAGTTCAGAGTTAGAAGTGAGCTTTGAGGCACTCATTAGAAACACAAAAATTCAGCACGGGGTACTACTTCAGGGCCACAGCTGAACGCTGTGACTTTTGGCATGAGACAGGGACTTCCAAGAGGCCCACGACGAAGCTGGACCAGTCATAAGCGAGTCACTAGTCAAGCAGAAAGCATGTACCACAAGGAGAAAAGGGCTTATAAGCATCTGGGGACTAGCCACTTCCATCCAGCAGAGATCTACTCACAAACAGAACAATAAATTAGAGAGACTGGAGATACTCGGCCACCAGCCTTTCAAGGGGCCAAGAAAGTATTTCCCATAGAGGATCAAATCAGCTGATGGCTGCCCAAATCGGTCATTATTTTCAGACTTCGCAAGATGTTCTCCAGATCTCCAGCAAGGTGAAACGGGAAGAAACAACTTCAAAGAATGACAAATAGCAGCCAAGGGCACTGCTTTCAGCCATAGCTAGACCACTGGCAATGGAGGTATAGCTCCCCAGGGGGGCTCTCACCCATGCACCCACCACTGGTTTTAAATGAACACTGCACATAAATAAAGACTTGGTTTGACATTTCAATCCATTGTGAACCGCCTGTCGTTGTTTAGATGATGTCTCAGCCAAGTTGTTAATTTTTTTACGACTCAGTTTTTCACAACTCGGTTCTCAAATCCGTGAACACATTAAGTCACAGCACTGTTCCCCTTCTTCACTCCCGCATGAGAAAGAACATCAGTAAGTCTGAGCCAAACACGACGACATACAGAACTACATCTTCTACTGTTAGGTACTGACCTTGCTTTTACAATATTGGGGGGCGGGGGGGAAGAAAAAAGAGAGAAAATAACAAGCCCAGCAGTGGAATAATCTTGAACTGTAGTTGAAACTGGACGCCATCCTACTTGGTTCCATTTTACCTATGGTCTGACTTCCCGAGTGATGCCAGCTGTGGGATCTGAGCTGTATTTGCCTGAGCAAGGCTCCACATGCAATCTGTAACACCCATTCGAAGCCATTCTCACCACTTTTAACTCTACACTATTTAAATTGATATTTAGAATAGATTCTATTCTCTCTTCCCATGCAGGCAGGCCACTGATGGAAGGAGATTTCCCATAACAAAACTGCTATTTAAGGATAAACAGTATTTACTGTATCTGCCTATTCTTAAAGCATCAGGGAAAAGAATATTCTTTCTTTATAGAATAGTTGGTATCTTGTGTTTGCTTGTGGCTTCAGTAAGACCATGACGTTTGTGCTCTTCTGCACTGTCACAAGAAAATACCGAGAAGTTTGCCAAGATACGAAACCCAACTTTCAGTGACATTTCAGAGTGCCTCTGACGGTGCGAACTTCGGCACACCGTATGCAGCAAGACAGTGGCTCTCCAAGCTGAGCTGCTGGGGAATCCAAGCACTCCCCTGCCTCATCATGAGCAGCCAGTCCATAGAGCAGAGGTCTCTCACCCGTGCACATCCCCAATAGCTGTTTCCATTTCTGTCTCTGTGAGATGTCACATGCTTATCCACAGGAAAGAGTAAACTGCTTATTGCTTCAAATAGAGACAGAAAATTAAACCAAACACTTACTTACAAAATGACATTCAACCCATTTGCCCTCTACAAAAAAGGACCTACCTAACCGAGATGTTACAGAAAGCATATTCCTAGCTTTCCTAAATCATAACTTCTCCATTGGGCTTGGAGGCTTGTCAAAAAGAGGAAGCAAGTTCAATGACTTTGAAGGCCAGTAGCTCAATCATTTCTGTAAAGTGAGCAGTCTGATTGCACACCGCCCGTTATCCTCAGCTCCATGTAAAGCAGTCATTATCCTGGGAAGGAAACACAGAATTGCTTCTGCCTGTAGAGATCTGAGACTTCATTCGCTGGCAAAGTTGCACTGGCCTTAGAATCCAGCAAATTTTCACTGTCATGGTATGAGAACAACAGCTTTTCAACACCACTTACTGTACCCATGCTCAAAAAACTATCACAGTGTCATCAAAATCATTAGGTTGTCAGAACTGAGTGAATGTCTCTGCCAGTTGAGAAACACTGGACAAATGCCATCAGATTTGCCAGCATAGCTCACTCATTTTTACAGTATTCTCTTAAATTCAACATATAATACCACCCTTTGTCCACTGTGTCTCCTTATCTACAAGGCCTTAAAATAGAACTAGCCTTAGGAAAGGATGAAAGATGTGTTTAATTTTTGCTAAGTGCGATACCACTGAAGTCATTAGCTAATATTGGTTCCAACGGGAGATTACAAACAGCGGGAATGTAGCGGGCTCCTTCTGCAGGATTAATAGATACGTGTCTCAGAATGGTTTTGTGCACAATGACAGCTTGAGGCTGTCAATTTCTACCGTTTCCTGATTAAGAAACATCAGACAAGCTTACACCCCTTCAAGAAGCACGAAGAGAAGATGCAGCTGAAGACAAATGGTTACGTGATGTACAAAGGGTTAAAGCATAGGAAGTTTCTGGCCATGGGATGTGCGGGTTCAGGGAGCTTTTTAATTGGATCATCAAGCTGCCACAACGTTCAGCTATGGGGTCGCCCAGATCACATAGCATACTATTGTATTTTTCAATGTATCTTTTAGGAAGGGGAAGCAGTTCAATAAAATCTACTTTAGTATACTGGCTTTTTTCAGTCTTTGAGATAATTTCTACTGCCTATTGTGGTAAGACAGAGGACATTCACCTCTGGACTTAATATACCTCTGCAAAGCTATTCCAGAGACACAGGGGACAGCTTCACCTACAATACGCAGCGTGGAGGCAAAACCGGTCGTTTCCATCCTGATTAAGATAGCCAATCTTGGAGCGTTAGCAAAGATGAATGACAGAATAGCTGAGGCTGGCAGAGACCTCTGGAGATTGTCTCGTCTGAGCCCTCGGCTCAAAGGAAGATGAGCAGGGTTGCCTAGGACCACGTGCAGTCAGGTTTTGACCATCTCCAGGGATGGAGACTCCACAACCTCTCTGGACAATGACAACGGCTTTAGTTAGACTTGCGTTAGACTGGAGCAATGAGAGCGAGGGAGCAGCGAGGGCCAACTGTTCCCCAAAGGATGGGAGAAGCTGGGAGCTCAGCGCGGTAACACAGGTGGCAGGGCAGGGACCTCACCAGCCCCGGCACAGCCCCACAGTACCCAAGTGAGCAGGACAGGCCCAGGCACGGCAGCTGGGATCAGCCGAGAGTCCAGACTGCCGGACAGGCGTGTGGTGACAAGGCAGCTCTGAGGTCAAGCCAGGATGGCAGCCTGCGGGTCAAGGTCCAGGTCAACAGGGTCCACAGTCAGGGGCAGGCATAGCTGCGATGGACCTGGAGATGGACATACCTACAACCAGCTTAGCAGAGAGCCAAGGCGCTGAGCTGGGAGGTAGTCTCCGCTCAGAGGTGGCGGGTGAAGGTCCCACGCAAGGCTGGTCAGGACCATTAAGGTCTATTACTGCATTCAGGGCTCTGACAGAGAGAACACAAATGAGCTGGAAATATCTTCCCACTGATAAACTGCAGCACAACTCACAGGGACAGTGTGAACCCAAACAGATAAGGGACCCACACAAAAGAATAACGATCGTCTATTCTCTCTCTGCAATGGCAATTCTGAGAAAACTATTAACTTACAAACTCAAAGGCTTTCACAATTCATGATTCAACTGAGTAAACTGGTGGCTTCTTATTATGCAAATGCATGAAATGTTTTGTTCTGGAAATATAAAACAATAGATTGGGGCAGCTAAAGAACCTTTATTCCTCTGCCAGTCACTCTTATACCATCACACTTAAATCCCACATATTTTACCATTAGAATCCAATGGAGTAAGAGGTTTCGTGCTAGAAATACACCTCTGGAGTAGTTGCCCTTTCACTCTGTGTTGAATATTCACTGGGAGAAGGTTTCTAGGTGAGGTCAAGGTCATAGAGCTTTCTAACTTCTCTTGCAACATAGACAGCTTATTGAAAATGGACTGTAATAATACCGTTGTAACACAAGCTTCACTCTTCCCACCATTTTTTCAATCGTTGTACTTGTTGATTTATAATCTTCACTGTCCAAAAGCCAGGGCACTCAAAGACCTGCGGACAGTGTGCTTTTGATTGTCTCACAAGCTTAGGGCTGAAATATCTTCTCACGCTTACTTGACTCAAAGTGGAAAAATACTCATCTTTTCATCAGTCCTTATAAATGAATTTTTCCTTCCCATTTTTCCTTAGGAAATGAATTAGATTATTAGAGCTTCAGAAAGGAGGAACAGAGATTACAGATTACTTCTGTTTACCTCCTCGTGATATCAAACCCTCTGATCTCTTTCTCAATCAGGGTTCAAGTTAGGTTTTTACAAGCTTTGATATTTCTCAAGAAAAAAGGCCGTTCTAACAAGCGAGAGTAACAATTTAACAGACAATCCTATAATCACCAAGGCTACCATATCCTAATAAAGTTGCAGATAAACGTCTTTGGATTGCACTTTTAACATGAAAGTCCCAAATCCTCCTACTTTTTAATAGAGGAACTACGACCATATACAGGACTTCTCCCTGGAAGAACACATCCTTAGAATTCATTTTACAAGAAACAGGACAAGGAAAAGCTTGGATCCCCAAATTATGCCAGTTTCACTGAAGTAACGTATCATATCTGCCCCTCTATGTTGTCTGGGAAGCCAGCATTTGCCCTTCTCCAGTCTTGTACACTGGGATTTCTCTTACCCTACCAGGCAGCTGTATTTATAACACTGTCAAATATCATCAAGAAGTCATCACACTTTCTATTAGAGATCAACAGTTTAATACGCAGTCTAAAGAGAAAAATGAGTTTGTCAGCATGCATCTAGATGTGCAGCCATTTTGTCCTTATCAGAAAAAAACAAGTCATAGAACATCTCCCGAAGAGAGTATGGCAGCGATCCAGAAATGGCAGATCATCACCATCGCTTTTCAAATGGTCTGGCAGAGCTTTTTATAATGTTTGTCATGCTACATGTTCAGGATTAATTGTTGCCAAGAGATTATCATCTTCCTTCAAGTTAAAGATATTAATACCGCAGAAGTTTCAAGTTCACTGGAAGGTAAAAGTGGACTTGTTATAAACAGAACGTGCTTTAAGATTATACAAAAATCCAGTAGGGTATTCCCGTACCTATATTCACCTCCTATGTAATCCAGAGTGAGGGAAATTAAGGCAAAAAAAAAAAAAAAAAAATCAAAAACACGCTTTCCATCAAGAATTACCAAGAATCCTTCAATGGTTCAAACAGAGTAACAAAAGCAATACCACACCAGCTGGCCACCAGACAGACTGAAACCTAATTAGCATGTGGGCAGGTATTAGTTTCCAACCAACTGCTCCAATAAAGCCTTTCCTTTTATATGCAATACTCACCCTAACTACACTTTCGGTGCTGAAAGGATCAGTCTAAAACAAACCAAAATATTCAGAACATGTTCATATTTAAATCACAACAGGAAAAAAAAAAATCAAACACTGAGCTTTCAACTTTTAAGAGGAACATTTAGGAGAATTTCAAACAAATTTTCATACTTATAGCCAAGTGAATTTATGAGATGAAAATAAGGATGTTAGTTAGATCAGTGCAATGCTGTTATTCATGCTTTCAAATCATGAGGTAAAATAAAAATTAGTAAAGCAGCAGCTTTAGCATTTTACTAACCTCAATCCATGGGCCTTTCACTTCTTTGCTTCACATAATTAGTTACTGGGTAGCGATGGGAGAAGAGGAATAGATGATAAACACAATTTAATTAAATAGAAACTTAATTAAATAGGATTTCCCAATAAAATTTCTTCACAAAAGATAATAGGCATTGCCTTAAATCCAAGAAAACATGAATTCTAAATGCTATCATTTGTTGAAAAATGGAGAGTATGGTTTTGATTGTCTCTAATGCATGAAGTTTACAAGTGAGAAAGCGTACGTCCTGAAATAATTGGTGTCAAACAAAATGTTGTGATACAAAGAGCTGTAAGTGACAATAGATGTGAAATCATGATCAATGCCAAGAGACTGCAGATAACGTCTCAATGGCCACCAGCTTCCTGACAGAAGCAAATGGTTCGATGCCAAACCATTAACTCAGTTTGACAGAAGCTGCCCTACAAGCGGAAGCAAGGTCTCTTCACCTGTAGAAAAACAAGAAGTATATACTGAGATGGACAAATGATTATAACTTTTTTATAATTAACAGGTTACCCACCAGCTGACTGAAGAGCCAAGTAGGAGGCTGCAGAACGCATCTAATTAATACAAATTAGAGCATCTTTAATACAAGTTATTACGAATCCACCTCTTGAACTGTGAAGACGACACCTAGATGGGCAGATTGAGCAAAGCTGATGGAGAAGTCTGTACCGATTAATATGCTCTGAAAGAAGCTGGTAACAGGGATTGGAGGATAGATGTATACCAGCACCTAACACTGCCCTATTTCACTGCCATTTGACAAAGAAAGGTGGAGGACTTAACGCTACACACTGCCTTTACTGTAGCAATGCCTGTGTCCTGTTAGCTTTGTTTCATAAAGCTATCCATCGCTGAGGAAGTACGTCTGTAACAGCTACAAATACCCAAGTCTGCAAACGATCCAGGGGTTCGAAACTTAACAAAAAGTTGTAAGTACTTTATTAATCTGTCAGTTGATCCCGAGTCTCCACAGAGAAAAAACTGATACCCCTTGAGCAGCTCCTACTGTCTTTCCGTTAGTGGATTTTTATTTTTTTTTTGAGAGAAGGTTACTCTGCATGAATACGGAGAGAATAAAGCTTTGTGGTACAAACTAATTTAAAAAAAAATAAAAATCTTTGAAACTATGATCTGGAACTCCTAAGACAACGAGGAAAGACTGGCTAGCACATTACAGACAAAAAGGCCCTTCCAAAGTGCTTTGGAAAGCTAGTGTTAATGTTCCAGTCCTTCTGGTTACATGCATGCAGAGGACATAATTCAAAGTACCTATAGTGAAGAGTTGCTTAAATTACTCTATTTGGCCGAATTTGCAAGCCAAGCAACCTCATGCTATATTGTTTCCACAAAACGGAGACATCTGAAAAATTCAAACTCGTTGTTGACAACTCAGAGCTACCAGTGCCTTCCTCATGACTACTCAAAGCCCACTTTCTTCCAGCTGAAGCTCTCCCCATTTCTTAACTCCCCGTCGTAGCAACCTCATGTCATTCCCATCAGAAAGAAGATTCTGGCAATACAGCCAGGTGATACAGGGCCTCTTTAGGCCCCTTGGCGCGTGGCCACATCGCAAGGAATTGAGTACATACAGTTTTCGTGGATGGGAGATGGGGTGGGAGATGCCATCCGGTTCCCCTTTTCCACAAATCCCAGACCTGCTTAGGTCCCAGAGGCTTAGGCAGGGTCCTGTAACTGGGTCCACAGACAGGTCTCTTCCAGGGGTTGCACTGAAAATTCGTACCTGGAAAAATAGACATTTGAAAATTTTCCAGTTTGAAGTTCTTCAGACGCTTTCCTGACACTGGTTACACCCGATATTGGTCTGC
Organism: Scopus umbretta; assembly: GCA_013400535.1. Lineage (NCBI taxonomy): Eukaryota > Metazoa > Chordata > Aves > Pelecaniformes > Scopidae > Scopus > Scopus umbretta. Next base: position 60,634 of record VZTL01033202.1, read on the forward strand.
CACACCCGACACCAGAAATTGCACTGACTGTATCACAAGCTCCACGCTGTATTTACAAACAGTTACAACACAGCTAGTGCCCGTGAAGACAGACCAAAAAAGCAAAATTCACAAAAATGTGAATACTTGCAAAGGAATTATTCTGGTAAAGCAGTTCAAGCCCCTTTAATATGGCAAAAATGTCCATTATGGTTGGAAAGAGAAAAAATAACACAATAAAAACACTACTACTTTTTAAATTCTGGAGAATACAACTACCCATGAGAGAGTGCTAAACGCAAACAAGCCTCAGTAAACAATAAAGTGTGTATAAAAATGCAGTTTAATCTAAATTTTCCTGGAGCTAAACGCTCCATCTGACTTCATACCACAAAAAAAGGAATAAGGAAAAAGAAAAAAAAAAAAAAAAAAAAAAAAAAAAAAAAAAAAAAAAAAAAAAAAAAAAAAAAAAAAGAAAAATACTTTCTCACAGGGAAGGAAAATATTTTAAGAAGTCATTAAAGCAACAACCTTCCCAAAGAAAATAGATCTGCAAAGCAGCAGCAAAACAAGCTGCCCCGTCTATTTTGTCAGAGTTGGGCTTTTTTCCTATTAAATGACAAACAACTGGCATCCAAGCTGCCAATTATTTAACCATGGTGAGACTTTTAACTCCATTTAAGTGGGGAAAAATAAAGCTGCTGTAAATTTAACACGGCACAACAATCTACCACAGCTGCCTACGAGACTTACTTTATGTCCTTTTTTATCTCTGTCTCTACTAGTACCATTTCATCAACACGTACAGAGAAAATGTTCTCTCTCGCACTGGTTGAAAGTTATCGCTGGCCTAGCTGAAACATTACAAATACCTTTGAAATAATTAGGTAAATGGTGGATAACCTGATTCTATGTGACCATTCAGACGGCTCTGTTTCATCACGATTTATGTGCACAATGACATTTCTCCGCATCAGACACAGAATTTTATATTGTTTGTAGGAGTGTTAAGCTCTGCTAATTATTACTGGACAATGGTTGAAAAGAAACCTGATGGATTATTGTTTCCAATGGTTTAAATATTGTTCTCTCATTCCAAGTGAGCACCAGCAAGTGGCATACCAACTACCATTTTGACCACCACGTTACTCAGAGCTTGAATTAAATCAATGCATTGTTTCTCCTCCCCTTGCTTTGAACAAAAAGATTTCGCTTGGGAGTTACTAATCGGTGTAGTTCTATGTAGTTAACTCACCAACTGGTCTGTGAGTAAGTATGAACTTTACCACATTAGTTTCTCAAATCCATCTCCAACCTCCATCTACTCTCTATGAAATTTGAGAAAATTAGGACATGAGTCATTACAATCACAATCTTTCTGATTATAGATCACAGTTTTTCAGGGATCATTACAAGCCCTGATTCCACTCCTTATGGAATCAGATAACTGCCAGCAAGGGCACCTTTTGAATACACCAACTATTACAAAACCTCGTAGCTAAAGCAGCCTTGAGGAAAAATTCACACATTCCTTTTTGTACTCATTTTAAGAATATTTCAACCAAAAAAGTAAGTAAGTCTCGGTTTACAACAAAGAATGCATAATAAACAATCGTGCAATTATCCCGAGGCCACAAGCTTTCTGAAGAGCATTAACTGGTATGTATCAGTAAAATGTAAGTTAATAAGCATCCTTCTCATCTGCATGAAAGATGTTAAACCAGAAGAATGCTGGATTTCTCTACAGTAAGCCTGCTGAATGACCACAAAAATATAACCTCTCTTCTGTAGCTAACTAGAGAGAACAAGGCACACTGAGACAAAGGGGCTACTGACCATTCGTTACTGACTTCCACGGGTCAGCTCCTCAAATGGAGGCTCAGACATCTTTCTCAATGATGGACAGAAAATCACGTCCCTTGTCCAAAAAGCGTCCACTACTACCATCCAAGCAAACAAGCATTCTTAGATCGTTCCGTGCATGCAGGAAGATAAAAAGTATTTCTCAGGTTAAGGTGGTCAGGCAGGCTAAGACAGCTGTTCTTTTAAAAAGCAGAAAGTACTAAAGAAAATTAATTTGTAACAAAAGTCAACCGCAAACAATTAAGGACTCCACAAAAACTCTAGCTAATGAAAGATGTTTCCTTCTTTATTATTGTGTAATACTTCTTTCACAGAAACATGGTATTTACAAATATACACATATAGACTGCTGATCATAAAATGTTACTGAAGAATTAGTCAAAAAATCAATTTACAAAAACCAAAAACTTTCCAAAGATATTCCGGTTGAAAAAGTTTAATGAAATTTCAAGGAGACGCTTCTGTACAGAAAGATAGGTTTTAGCTCCTCGAGTTCCGGTAATACTAGACGAGTTGTGAACCAAGTGAGCTAAGCTCAGCTGTACATTTGAGATGAGGCAGTTTTTTTTATATTGTTCTTTTCCACACAATTTCTTGATGGTCAGTTCAACAGGTCTCAGGAGGCACTAGTTTGAATGTTTTTGGAAGCTGCAAGCATTGCTCTCACTTTGGCCATAAGATCCTGTAGAAAATAAAAAGGAAAATGATCAGACACGCCTGAGCTTTGAACAGAGCTAAAGCGTGCGACTGCCAGCACCTGCACGGAAGGGTTAGCTTATGCTCCAATCACACAGGATACTTCGATTCATGATCATCAGATATTAGCAGCCCCTCGGCTTAATGAGTGAAATAATTTGGAGAAAGTTCCGCTGCCAGCAACCAAAGTCTGTTTTTACTACAGTGCTAGAAAGTGCTCTGCGTAAATATTAGGAGCAGTTTCTACACAACAAAGCACAGAAAGCACGTCAATTGAAATGGAAAGAAACCATGACCCTGATCTTCACAAAACTGAAATGAACACACAACTACTAACCACTGAAGGTCTAAAAAAGGAAAAAAAGAAAAGAAAAAAGGAAAAAAAAGAGCGAGCTGATAAGAAGAGAGCGCTAATAATTACGCTGTACCAGAAAACTTTTTATGTTTGCTTTGTTACATAGCAGTGGTATTTTCACATATGACAGTGACTGAAACATTGCGTTGTGAAACCAAATAGCAACTCTCAGTCTTGTCTGAGTATCCAGTGGGAACAGCATTACAAAAGGAAAAGAAATTTCATATAAATGGCATCGAATAATTGGGTTGCAAAAAAACGATCATAAAATGAAAAGTGTGTATCAGTAATGAATTAAAGTTACTTGAAACATTTCTTCACCAATGTGATATAAAATGAATTAAAATCCTTAGTTCTTTTAAGGCATTTTTCATCTGAAGCTCTCAAAACACTTCATAGGGGAATTCAGCATCATTATTCCACTTTACAGCTGGAAGGATTTGAATGAGAGAAAAGAGACTGACTTGGTCAGGGTCAGCCAGCGCACGGGCAGCAAAATAATCTTACTAGTAATTAGGTAAATTACATTTCTTTGGACCCTTAAAGATAAAGAGATGCTCAACTAATCTATGTTGGGAAACGTTCACAGAGGTTGCGTTCCTTGTTTTTTTACTTTTTGCAAATAGTAACCAAGAACTGTATATTACTATAGGAATCTTTCCTCCTGGTACAGCTGCATTCAAGCAAGCAGACTAGTATTAAACTAGCGAATACTATGCCATAAGCAATATTTAGCCCAAGAAATGCAGGAACCTATTACCTTTGTTTGAAGGGCACACGTTTTTAAAGGGTTGGGTATTTACTCTACTTTGAAGCCCATGATGTAGTTCGTGTCTCATTTCTCATTCCAAGAATTTCCATGCATTTGTTTGGCAGCCTAAGAAGTTCTTATGGCATTTAGTACTCCATTTTATTTCTCCGGTGCCTATACTTGCTATTTTCTATTTTCCTGAATATTCTTGTTTTGGGTTTCTCATCAAAACCAGATCAAAGACGGTATGTAAGGTACTAGTCTACTAGTATTAATTCCCAACTACCTAGCAGAACTAAATCTTTGAACATTATTAATTTATTGAAAGAATAATCTATCCATTGAAAAAAATGAGAATATAAAGAGCAACTCTGATTTTATATTGTAAATTTTCTAATGCATAATTAAGAGCTTTCCTCCTCTAAACTTGGCACATTCAATTGAAAGAGTGTTAAATACGCATGAAGACTGTGAGGATGAGTGAAATTAAAAATTTTAAAGAGTGAATCCATGCAGTAGCTTTTCAAAAAGGAATGGAATTATTTTTACAGAGGTTGGGTATCTTAAAGGGAGGCTGAATGCATTTAGATTACTGCACAGCATAGAGAGGCACATACCCGATGTGCCCTGATTCACACCAGACTTGAATGCATCGTTGAAATCATAACAACAACAGTTCGGAGACGTAAACAGCAACAAGGGTAAGACAGGTGAGTTGAAGGTACTGCTTAATGCAAAGCACACGTTTCAGTTTGCAAGGGGACATATTTTTCCTCTACTGCCAACGCTACAAACATAGCCTTTGCCAAGGTATTTCTCCTTCTTTCTTCCACGAAACTTGTTAAGAGCACTACATGGTATGTACGATGGGCTCTCAGTAATACCTGCTACTGGTAACTCGGGTATCACAGCGGAATGCGGACTTCCATATCTTAACAGCGGATACACTGCAGAATAATGAATTTAGCGTGGTCTTTAGAGGCTTGATTAAACTTGAAAGGACAGTAGCTAGAGAAGCAACAAAACTGTTTTTCTCATAAGCAAACAGATTAAGAATGACAGTGAACATGTCTCCACATCATATGCAAAGCTCAGAATTGTACAAGGTAGTGAAAGAAGAAAACGATATGATGGACACAATTAATTAGGCAACATACTCTGAATTTGTTCATTTGTACCTGAGTGATTTTACTCTGCACTGAAGACACAATCGCTGAAGAGATTTGGCCATCTTTTTCCTGAGAAACTCCCCTAAAAAAGTAAGTTTAGAATTAGAAGTTTATAGTAAATCTTCTAAAAACACATTTTACTCACCATTGCAATTTGGGGTTTTATTGTACAAGTCTCTCACATGTTAGTCAACAGCGCTCTCATTCAACTAGAAGCCATGAGAAGTCACAGGCAGAAGAGTCACTTGTACAACTGATACAGAGAAATCTGAACCACAGCCTAGGAATTTTTCACAGGACTGTTCTATATTCTGTGGAAATAATTTAATTATGAATCTTGCACACATATGTTACAATTCAAACCACTCTACTAAAATTCTACTTCAAACAGTTAACCCATTCAGCAAGAGCTTCCAATTTCTAACTTAGAATTAGGTTGCAGAATTTTCTGCCAGTTTTACCGTCAGAGTGTGTCGAGATGTTTTACTCCAGTAGGCAACAGAGATCCAATGTCTTCATTAGATGGATGCACATAGTGCTGTCCTCCCAGTGTCTTCTACTTTTAATATGCACACATTACACACACACACAGAGCTCCTCACCACACTAGTTGGGCCAAAAGACCCACTCACAGTCAAGAGACATCAGCGCTGCAGTATTACAGTAAAAGAGCGTGTTACCTGGAGCGTTCCTGGCTGGATTCCCTGCTCTCCACAGGAGAGACACTAGTTGAATGTACAGAATTTTTATGTGTGGATGGTTTGCCTGGTGACGTGGATGGTGAAGGAGACCTAGCTTTAGACTTGGTACGTGATCTAGACCGCCTCTTCTTCTTCTTTTCATGGGGACTTCTGTGAGAAGAAAATATTTTATTGAAGGATCTTTAAAGCAGAATTACACTATCTCAGCTGAAGTTACTTTTCACACTTCTAAAAGCTTACGTAGCCCTCTTCCACAGGATACTTCTTGTGCATTCAGCAAACATTAGTCTTACCCTAATACTGCACTTTCTTTATGTGCAAAGTACTTTCTCAGAAGCTCTTTTTAACGTATTACATTAGGCAACTACTACTACCTGAGGTTCTCACTCGGAATGCTGCTTCACGGGTACACAGGAATTACTGGCCAGTATTTGAGAGTTGGAAGGGTAACAACGAAAAGTCTTTCATCGGAGATTTGCAGCATAACTTTGCTAGAGGGAAGTTCCTTTCCAAACAACATCAGACACTTAGAATATAATGAGATATGTAAGAGTTTATATCCCTTACAATTTTCCTAGCTCATAAATGAGCAAACCATGGAATCATAGCTATGCCAAAGATCTACAAGGCAAATCCAAGGCTTGTTTGTTGGCTTTTTAAAAGAAATTACCCTTTTCTTTGTGATCCAATCTATAATGCAACAAACTGCAGGCTCGAAATTATAAACAATATATGTATGCCACTCAACCAAACCTAGACCTAGCAACATGCTTTAAGTGACCTTATAACTTGGAAATTCGATACACAAATGTTTGTCACTGTGAGAGCTGGAAGAGAGGACTTACAGGGACCTGATGCGTTCATTATTGACAGAAGGGGAAAACAGAGGTAGCCTCCTCACATGCAGTATTAAGCTCAAAGAAAATTCAATTAGTAATATACTAGAGATGGAACTATCAACATCTTTATAGGTGGTTACGAACTTATGTCTGCATGATTTACATACCAGTATTGATATCACTTTAATTAGAATTACTAGAGTAATGCCTTAGAGTTAGACAATACTTCATTGTAGGCATCTCACTCTAGCATGCACTGCTAGAACTCTATTCAGAAGAATGTTGAAGCTTCTAGACACCTTAAAACACTGTAGAACTTGGAGCCATCTTTTCAGTGTCGCATTATTGGTTCCTTTATTTTGATTTTCTTAGGAATTTGCTACTTTAAAAGCAGCTATACTATAGCATATTAAATTCCCATATAAATACCGTACACCTCTGATGCTTAGAATTTATCATACAATTATCTGTCTTTTATATAGTATTTAACATTCAAGACTTAAGATTGCAAAACCTCTGTACACTTTTCTTTCATCAATAATCATTAAGTGGCAGAAGAAAAACCCCACAGCTCTACTGGCCTCTAACATTTTCATGACTATACAAAAAACATCAGCTACAAAGTCATTTATTCCTTGACTAGCTAATTATGCACTGTAATTGCTCAGTTTCTTAAAACACCATAATGTAATCAAGCTGTGAACACATTTCATACTTAACTCTTGAAAATCTCAGCAAACGTTCATCACGCAAGAAGAGTATTTTACAGTAAGATTTTTTGGTGTTTTTATCTCAGATTATCACGAACAAACATCGTAACAGCTGAATGAATGTGTCTATCAATTTTCTATTTTTAGAACAGTCCATTTGCTAAAACTAGGCTTATTTTTCTGTATTTTTTTAGGTACAAAAGCTAGCCGAAAAGAACTATGCCTATTTTCTGTGGAAAGTAAGTCACTGCAGTCAGATTAAAACACTAATTTAGGTTAGACTTCTTTTTAAAGTGTGCATGATGGCAACTGAGGTACAGGATAAGCAAAAGAAAAAGCAATTGTTATATTTATTCTGAAGTACACCTTGTCCTACAAGCAGTGAGCTGGTAATTCCCAAACAGGACAAAGTAAAGCACAGCTTCCTAGTTCTTACATATTTTCTTCTGGAAATACACCTAAAAATTTACAAGCAATGCTAGCTGTTCAGCATCACAACTGATATCAGATTAATGCCCCAAGCAAGTTTAAAACACTGCAGTATTTATTAATTCCAATTTCCAGTGTTCTGACAGTACTGGATTCTGAAGCTTGCCTGCTCCTTACTGTAACTTCGGTTAATAAAGCTACTCAGCTGACTGCTGCCATGTAAGACTGAAACTATCAGGCAAAATATACACTACTCACTCATAGAAAGCCCAAGTAAATTAATTAGCTTTTAACGGACCTTGAACCCAAACCTTGCTTCCATTACACCATCGTGAAGAATCTACTCCGTAACTGAAGATGAAAACTGGTCCCTCACACCATCTGCATTTTTACTTGAAAATTTAACACGTCAGTCCTAACAGGGCTGAAACAGCAGGCTTCCTGCAATCAGAGCTGCAAAATATCTTCCTCTACGTTTAACTATAATTTTCTTTCTTCAGTCTGCATTTTTTGTACTTACTGCCAGATTTTATTGTGTAGTGTTCTGTTTTCCTGTTTGAGGCCTAACAAAAGTTTACAATTTCCACCTATATAAACAACATTGTTTAAAGAGGAATCTAGTTTGGTTCACAACTGTCATCATAATTTACCTCTTGGAGTGGCATAACTCTAAAAATAATTTATAGCTTAAAATGCTGAACGGCCAAGCAGCTGACACACCAACACTGCCTTAAAAATAGCACAGGGCTGTGAAAAAATCGTGTGTGTTTATAGGAAGAAAAACGTTTTAAGCTTCCATATCTTTTCTGCTTAACCAAATTTGCATGCTGAATTCCACAGAAGCCTCTATTATTTCGAGTTGATGAACATGAACATCTGAATCAGCTGAAGTATACTGATGAAGTTCTCAATTATACATACCACACGCCAATTAATTAGAGGCTGTCAAGAGATGGAAAGTTATCTTAAGACAACAGAATTTTTTTAATAATCATAAAGTTGAAAGTGATCTCTTTGCTTCTTATTCCATGAGAGATACAGAGAAACAGGCTAAAGACTTAAGTCTCACGGATGAGAAGAAAAATTCTGTATGCTGAGTTTAGTAACGTCAATGTATTGGGTTTCGCATACACTTTAGGTGTACATATACAAGCGTGAAAAATTTTCACTTCCTTGTGAAACATGCCACAAAATGTTAAGAGACACGAATCATTTCAAAGCCTTCTGGGCACACGTTTTGCAGATGTTTTTCTTCAATTGGTGAGCTGAAATAATGGTTGGTATGCCATTTTGATTATAATCGGTTCGGAGAGACCATATGCAAGGTGCTCTCAAAAAAGCTCCTCTTGGTTCATACTTCACAGTCCACCCTGCCAGTAAAGTAACTGGTAAATGTAAAGCATAGCACTTGCTAAACTGGAGTTTCCCTTTATTTGTGCAGGTATGATGAGATGTCAAGCAATACCAGTAGCAATAACATAATGCCACTATATGACCTCTGTGTAGAGGGTATATAGCTTGCACAAGCAGAGAGGGAGAAAATGACCCAACAAGAAGGAACTATGAAAGTCCAAATAAAACCTGAACTCTCACAGCTACGAGATAGTAGCGTATCAACGTTCACTGATTTGGTTGTACATTTAGTGTTCAAACATAGGCAAGAAGGGGGGAAGAAGAACAAGTGCTTCCGTTGGTTGGTTTTTTTGGGGTTTTGTTGTTTGGTTTTTTTTCCCCCCCGCTCCACAGAAGTATTTGTTTAGTAAAACAAAGCTCCAAAACATAAAAAGCTGTAAGTTCTACCTAGGGCATATACAACACATCAGGCGATATTTAAAATCTCTTACGATGCCGGGACATAACCTTCTCCAGGCCAAAGCACACTTACTTGGAACGTGGGCGTTTCCTACTATTTCCAGGACTATTACTAATGCGATAAGCTGTCGGAACACTTCTTTCATCTCTCCGCCTTTCTGGTGTGTGAGCCCTTCTCCTAGGTGACCTTGACCGTGACCTGAACAGGAAAAAAACATCCAGAAGTTTGCTTTTTGTTACTTATTTCATTACTTTTATTTCAGTGGAAAAGTGCTGCCACCAAACGCAAATATAACACCTTTCAAATGCCTATTTTATACCAACATGGGGTATTTAGTCTCCAAGACTTGTCAGCTGCATACCAATTTCTTACCCAATTATTTTTTGGTATTCTGTGCTAATGTCAACCTCTGTATTAGTAGGCGGGCAAGTTTTACTTTAGTCCCGTCACCTTTTGTGGCAACAGAATTTACTAACATCAGTATGCAAAAGTCCACCTTGGCTCGAAGCCTGGGACGGTCAGGCCTGACCTTTTCTTCTCAAATTAGTGGTGTGTTTTTAGAACTGCTGCATCACAGCGATAAATACAAGGTTTTATTTTCTGACAAGTCCACTGACAAGTCCAGGAAATTTTGTCCCTGATGCTGCAGAATAATCCTAGTACAGCCAATATTTTCACCCGTGCAAGTGACCAACAACCCATGATAGGCATTGTTTGGCACTAGCACTTTAACTTCAGATATTTTTCCTAGAAAAGTGAGAGAGAGAAAGAGAAGGAGATCAAGAAGGGAAAAAAGAAAGCATGCCCAGTTAAGATCAGAGATCAACTTAAGAGCTTAACTCTTTTTCTCTATGATTTGGAATTAAGTGGATGTGCAAGTAAAACCTGAATATTTCTTAATAACAAAATAAACGGAATGAGAAAAGTCCTGAGAGATGGAGGGGAGGGGGGGAAGGTGGACAAGGGGGCAATTCAGGGACCCAGCTTGGAAAAAAAGAAAAAAAAAACAAACCCCAAATCTGCCCAAAATTCCTGATAGTAAGTTAGTTTTGTTCTCACTGAAATATATAGTTCTAATGATTTTACTTCTATTTGCTTCTTTTAAAGCCTTTCTTATTTATTTACTCTAAGTATGTCATTCCATGTATACCAAACATTCATGTTCTTGAAAATACCTAATTTGCAGTGACTAAAAGACAAGCCATTTGTGAAATCGCTGATCTTCTGCAGACTCACACCATATATATAATATATATACACACACACTCCTGAGCCATTTCTCTTACACCTACAACAAAAGAGATCAACTGAAAATGAAAAAAAAGGAATCACAATGGCAGTTAAGCGTTGCAAATTAACTGCTTTGTCACTTAGAAATCTGATCTTTACCAGGCCATTCAGAAGGATTAAAAAAGGAAAAAACCCAACAGATTATAAAGTTTGGGGTCAGTCAGACACCTTGACATTTTACCAGGATTTCCCTCAAAAGAGCTCCAGCAGTCAAATCTTTTCGTTGTCGAAGTTGCCTGATAATTTTCCCGCTCTGTTGCTGCTGCCATTGATGAGCTGCTCAGACTCGGCTCCATGCTCAGTGTCCCTGTGGATGCTGTGAGTCTGTGATACGGAGGCACACACTTCACATTCAGAATAAAATGTGCTAGTTTTGGTATTAACTAGAATCCTGAAAAGGCTCAGTCCCTTAACCAAAAGCTGAACCTTAGTGAAACATGCCTATATGGACCAGCCTAAAAAAAGTCCAAACAATCAGAAAGAAAGAGGCATTAGCTTCATTTTTATGAACTGATGCTTGTGGTTCTACAACATTCTTCCAATCACCAAACGTTAAGAACTTTGGCCATTAGCTTCAAACAATTAAAAACAGCTTAACAGTTTTACTGCAATACATCAATTATTACTTTCATTAGACTGTTATTTCAAAAGGCACTCTATTCCTTTAAAGTCAATATCACTCGTGTTTAGTAGGGTCCCAAAAGTTTAAAGGGTTACGAAGCTTGGCACGTCTCGCTATAAAAAAGGAATTAAAACTATGTGGATAGACACTGCCTCAGCAATAAGAAAATCAGTTCATTAGGAGAAAAAAAACCCAAACCCCCTTTTTTTTTCTTTTTTTTTTTTTAACAAAGAACAGCACCTTCCAAGTCTCTTAAATTCCTAGCATTGAGGCAAAAAGTCTCACACAAACACACACAGGTGTACTCTATCCAAACTTATTGAAAAGTAACCTGTTAATAAAGTACGCCGCTACTAATTACTGTTTATAACTCATTAACTGGATAAATTATGCGTTTAGTATTAGTACCATATCACTAGGCAGTATAAAGAAAAACGATCAATAGCAAAGAGAAGTTTCGACTTTCCATCTCTAGTTCAAAAGGAGCATCCAAATTTCATCTACCCAAATCACCACATCATGCAGTACGTCAGGAGTACCTCTGCTTCCCTTCCTTTCCTCTCACTTACGCACATGAACCACCCTCACATATGCAAACACATCATTAGCTTAGAGATCATGTACTACAAAGACCTACTGGTAGCAACCAGAGGTTCAGATGAACATTGTCATTATTTACACTTACTGCCAAAAAGCAGTGAAACCTAACTTCTCAGCTAGAACAGCACTCTGAAAACCCCAGTGACTGGCAACCTACGCTTCTTCTCCTAGGGTCCGGAGAACAAGTCCTAT
>VZTL01033203.1:0-10698 GCA_013400535.1 Scopus umbretta
GTATATCTATAAATATATATATAATCAATTTTTTATATAATATATATCAGTTAAATACATTTAATTATGAGAATCGTTTATATATTTATGAAAATAATATACTCCTTGGTATCTCTCTCTCTCTCTCTCTCTGTATTATCTATATCTATAAATATATTAAAAACCGATTAAATACAAATCTGGTTTCTCTAATCCCCTCCTATCTCATCTTTTAATACAAACAGATCTTAGGCAACACAGTGCTACACAAAATAGACAGACAAACTACCCATGGGAAAAAAATTATTTTAAAAGTTCTCTACAATCCCATCCTATTAAAAAAAAAAAAGCTAAAAAGTAAATGCGAGAACTTGGGAGTAGATTAGGAGAGGAATGAGAAGGAAAGATAAAGTAACAAATGGACAGTTTGTTACTACAATTTTGTCATCTCCAATCTATGCAAAATCCTCCCTCTGAACCAGTTGCCTCTTCACATCTTCTCTTCCTCCAGCTGGCTCCGTTTCCACAACAAATAAAATACTTGTTCTTCCTTTCTGACCTCTCAATTATATCGTACTTATGCTGGCCTTCACTGCCAGCTCTTTTTGGGCAGTGCTGACTTATAAAGATTAAAAAAAAAGTTTTGTTTAAAAATTTTACCTGCTGCAAAGGAATTACTGCACTACACTTCCCACTCAACCCACGACGGTCATATATTTTTACTTACTTTCTCCTCTTGCAAGTTCACGTTTTCTGAGCTGTGGCTAACGTTTTCTGCTTGCGAAGAGACTGGCATGTGCTGAAGAACAGGATTTGCAGGAACTTGCACACCAGCAGGTATTAGTCCTACGTGTTGCAGTGTAAAGTTTAGAACTGAAGACCCTGGGTTTGGGGCAGGGCTGGTATTGCTTGAATTGAGACCGGAGTTGCTCAGTACAGGTGCAGCAGCTATAGAAGTTGGGGACAGCATTATATTGAAGGGTGTTATATGAAAAGCAGGAATGTTAACTGCTTTCAGTTCAGATGCTGTCACTGGAATGACACCTGAAACAGAAAAATCAAGTGTTGAAAGGGATTAAGAATTGAGACTCAAGCCGTCGCGTTGTGATTTCATTACCTCAGTAGGATGAATCTGGCCCGCGATCCTTTGAGCCAGACAACTGTGTGCCTATTTTATTTAATACTCACCAGCAATGGGTGAGCTGTAGGTAGTATGCTGTAAGGAACATATCCCAGCTTTCTCCTGATCAGGAAAGCCTGCCTTGTTGCCATGGGTGCACTGAGTAAGAGGAATAAGATAGCCAGATGGAAAAAAAGTCTGAAAAAGAAAAAGACAATACAACCTTACCCCAAACACGTAATAAACAAAAAATGGAGTTTTTTTCCAAAATTGCATCCCCCTTGCTTTGTTCTTATGCTTTATCTTCCCCGTCCCCAGGCATTCCATGCCTGTGCTGCCTTCTGGCTGAAGTTAGACAGAACTGACTCAAGGACACGCTATTTAAATTAAGACTGCCCTACTGTGCAGAAGTCAGCTGGCTCCATTTCCAGCTGATATCCTCAGTGAGGAACTGGAAATCCATCTGGGATTAACACAGCACAATTAGAGCAGACAAAAGAGAAATCCTGACACTGAATCCTTTTTTTTTTCCCCCCAGAAGAAACATCTGGACCCAGTAATTATCATTCTTGGATTGTGTTTTTCTTAAGACAAATATTGAAAGACAATCCTTCTGCATTTACAAGTTCTGGTTTTGTCAACAGAACTGCTCTTTATTCGGATTCTCTACTAGTCCTAAGTCTTAACTGCAGAATACCAGCTTCTACTGATGAAGAGAGTTTCATGAGATTCTGTTGTAAATCAAAGTATTTGAGACTAAATATACACAAACAAAGGACTGGGGAGGTAAGGGATCTCAACATTGCCTTCATCTGCTTAGTCTCAGTTGTGATCTTCATCCCAATCGAAGCCTGAAAGTCACTTCATGTCCTCTTATTCGTGTACTAAACACAGAAATAGAAGTGCTGCATTCCTACAAAGCAAGGCTTTAAAAGCACACTAAAAATAATCTCAACCAAAGACAATCTATGCAGGCGTAGTTCATTATAGTTTTGTTTCTTCTGCAAAGACTCCAAGTGGTGTTTTCCCAGGCCACGGGAAGATGGGCTGTCGTGTCTGACAAAGCTTACCTCGTGAGCAGGAATGGCAAATGCTACAGGTATGTCTTGTTTGGTTTTGATTTTGTCCTCATCTTCTGGAGTATCTTCTCTTTTACACTGGTCATAGCAACTTGCCATGTTTTGATCTAATGGTTCGGTTTTGTTCTGTCTCTCTTCCTGGAAACTGTTCATTTCGTGATTCATTTGTGAGCTACTGGAAGGTGGTCTTTCATTTTTACTGGATTCTCCCTTTAAAAAAAAGTACATACAAAAACAAAGACAGAGGGGTAAGGCCTCACATTCTCAATTATAGGTCTACAATGATATTTTATAAGTTTTAAAAATTAGGAAAGCAAGCTTTATCCTTTCTCCCGATTCCCAAGTTTGTGCTCTGAAAATTTCTAGTCAATAAGACCACCAGCTCCACAGTATCCCCTCTTGCTCCTTCACAGCTAGTGGATGTTTGACACCACACGTTGTCACAACACGCTGATAACATTTCACGACTCTTCTGGCAAGCACAATTTAAAGCAGCCTAATAATTTCCAGAGACACTAAAACGTTCAGCAACCGAGGCGTAGAAAGCAATCCAGACCCAGTTTCTCCATGTGCCTGTGTATCTGAACCTCTTATTCTCTTCACGTGCCCTATTATTACGCCTACAACAATCCAGCAGCAACAGCGTACAGCAGTGGGTAGAAATATTTAGAAGTTATCAGGATTTTGGGACATTCCCTTTCCAGCAACTTTTCGGTGTCCACTTTCCCTCCTAACACCTCTAAAGCCAAGAATGAATGCCAGGAAGATAAGCAACCTCAACTACTCCAGAATCATTGTATAAATAGGTAAGTCTTCACATAATGTTTTGGGACTTGGTTTCTTTTGACTAACATCTGTACACTTTGACAGGTCTTCTTGGAAATAAATATTTGGAGAGGGAAGAGAGGGGAACAAGGAGAAAAATACAGCCTGATCCTCAGTTGGCCTTTCAAAGAGATGTGTTATAGCGCATACTAAATATTCTGCCTAATGCTTTGCAAATACCAGCAAGATTACAGGATATTTGAGATGGGGGGGGGAGGGGTGTAAATAAACAAAAAACAGCCCCCCAAACATCAGCAAGCACAACAAATGAACGTCATCCCTTCAAGCGTAATGTTATTTAAAATGCCTACGCACACTGGTAGGCTCCTAAACCACTTTGAAAATGAGTAGGTGGCAACATCATTAAGCTGTAAAACGACATTTTAAAAATAATTTAACTTACCGGAGAAGCATCAAGGCTTTCCTCATCACTTCTGTACCTTTTAATTAAATGACTCTCTTGTAATGCTTGTGATCTTTTAAGGCACCGCTGTGATGAAGTTTCTGATTTTATAGTCGGTCTTTCTTTAGCTGTCAAGGACTTTGCTGGGTCATCTGTAGCTATCTGATTGTCCCCTTCCTCAGTGGTTATTTTATTTAATACTTTTGAATTAATACTCTTAATTCCAGTTACATTAGCACACGGTAGAGGCTGCAACATGAAACTTGGGCTGTATGTTTTCACAGTGTGGGCTTGGGAAGGATGCAGATATATTGCATATGAAACACCAGAATGAGTATGAGGTAGTATTACTGGTGGGACCGAACTGTGGCTTGGAGGACAGACACCGAGTGGCTGTGCGAGAGCTGACGGCTGGGAGTGTGCTGTGGTGTGAGGAGGCTCGGGCTTGGGGACTACCTCAGGTGAGGACAGATTACATTCCAAAGCAGATCTTGACAATTGCATTTTCATCTCCCTTGCTTTCCTTAAAAAAAAAAAAACAAACAAAAGCCCAAACATATTTTAATACCTTCGTACAGAAATGAATGCCCTGACAAATTATCTTCTGCAACACAAAGACTTAACAAGACTGAATTTGTATTCTCAACCCACTAAACAGAAAATCAGAAGTGAAAAAAACAGCCTGCAGTACCAGGGGTTACTGGTTTTTGCAGACTGTTGCCCAACTGAAACTGAGCACGGTGTTAACTTAATGGCCAGTGACAAAATAAAGCTTCTCACCTTAATGCTTGTGCAAACTTACTTTGATTGTCCTTCCAGCTGCTGTTCAGCGATTGCTGGAACCTGAGCCATTTTACTTGGGAAAGCTGATAAATTTTGATCAGTACCTAGTTGGAGGGGGAAAACAAAACCAAACCGTTAGTACACTGAATGTAGAAGTTAAATTTTCTCTTGAGGAGACTGCGTTATGTAATGTAGCAGACACATTTAATGAGAAGACACTAAGACTCCATGTCATCCTCAAACTGCAGCCTAGACTTGATTTGATCAACTGGATGGCAGCTTACATCAAACAAATTTTAAAGCCTCAGCTCCATTTTTTTTTCCCCTCCAAAGAGGATACTTAACAAGAACATGCACATTGATGGGTAGTTTTCTGGCAATTTTATGGAATACAGACCTGCTTAGATAGTAAGATCTAAAGCACAGTTCCCATAACAAACCAGGGTTAGAGCAGTTCATAGAGAAAGACACAATATCCCGAGAACCAGCTATACTATGCAAACAGAAGCTTGCAGCCAGCAAGACATCAGGCCAAGCCAAGAGAGTGATACGTAAAAAGGGATTTCATGTTCTTCTGAAACCCAGAATAAGTAATATGCCACTCCTTGTGTATTTGGCGTGAAAGAGGACGCTAGAGTTCCCTCCGGTGTGCTGAATTTGGTCCAGATCTCAATAAATACATTTACTTTGTTGCAACTGCGCAAGCTGTGACTGAGTTTGGTCCACCAAACTGGAAAGAGCTTCTACGAACTGCAGAGCTTACGGAACACGGATTATTTTAGCTTTGTTTCCACTGTCAATCTTGTAAAGCCTCAGATGTACAGGCGACATGTATATTCCCCATCTTGCCTATTTTTGACAGTTCTTAAGACACGTTTGTTGTAAGCAGGCATACCCACGCATCTGCATCTCTTATGAGAAGATGGCAAGCCTGAGTATTTAATGCAAGACTACGTCTGAGTTAAAAACGAACTTAGAAAAACATACATACTTGCACTTATTTTAACTGGACTGGTCGGAGCAGATTGGATCTTTCTTCTGTCATTTTCTATACTTTTAACTAGCTTCATTAGAGATGGATGCCGAGTGAAGTTTTGCTTTCCTCTTGAAGGAAAAAGGTTTTTTGAACACTGCTCTTTGGAAGTGATGGATTCTGAAATAGATGGGGGACAGGTCATAGCAGTTGTTTCAAGTTTTGTATCTAAGAAGCAGGAAAAACCCCAAAGATCAAGTATGTATCAAGTGCCGATTCAGTAATTAAAAGCAGTTATTTGAGCCTGGCTTACAGTTATGGAAGTACTAGCAGCAGCAAAAACGGAAATGGAAGACTCTCGGTATGAGTACATCTGCTATATGGAAACACATACTGGTGGGCTATGCTGTCAAGGACAGCGATGTGACTAGTAAAGACTTTCTGCTTACTTTACTCTGTCTTTTGGTCAAAAAATGTCTAGCAGAGAAAACAAAGAAACAATCAAAATCATCAGCAGAACAAAAGGAAACGACACATACACCTACCCTGAATGTTTGGCAAGACCTCAGGTCCTGTCCACTTGAATGCTGGTTTTCTGCCTCTCTCCTCCGTAACGTGAACTTTCTTGATAAGCTCAAGGCTACTGAGAACATTTGCTATGTCATAAAGTCTCCTAATTTTGGCTGAAATAAAATAAACAAATGTAAAGTATAGCAACTCTGATTAACAAGTTAACATATATCAGATTAAAAATGTAATGCCCTTTTAGCAGCTAAAAGGAAAAACCTTTGTAATTTTTTGGCAAGAACAATTTTGTGGAACAGGTATTTATATTATGAAGTAGCATATCGCAATGTAAAGTTTATACGTAAGATAGAATGTCGAAGATACAGATCTAGAAAAGAAAATACTGCTAAGTACATTATGCTAAATATAGAAAAAAAAGCATTTTCAAAACAAGTTAGGTTCTGTGCAATGGCCAAACCTGTACCAATTCTGTAGCGAAAATAAACAGCTTAACAGGCAGGTAGGCACATGCGACGCTGAATATGGGAACTAGGGGGAAGAGACACACTAAAATCCAACCGGTTAATCATCCTGCACGTTCTTAAGTCTTTGCAGGTTGAGCTGTTAGGAAAAAGTTTTAGGCAGCGGTCAAATTACAAGTCACTTCTGGGCTGCAAAGTGGATGTGCTTAGGCCAAAGCTTCTGCTACTGAAAATGTAAAGTCTAGCAAGTCATGGA
The DNA here is from genome assembly GCA_013400535.1 of Scopus umbretta. NCBI lineage: Eukaryota > Metazoa > Chordata > Aves > Pelecaniformes > Scopidae > Scopus > Scopus umbretta. Next base: position 6,408 of record VZTL01033203.1, read on the forward strand.
ACCTGGGAGCTACGCTTCTTAACCAAGAACACGGTGAAACATGTGATACCTGGAATACAGGTACATGGATGGAATGCCCTGAAAATGCTCTTACTGCGAGACAGACTACGGAGAAAGAAGAAAGAATGAAAACAAACCAAACCGCCCCACTGCCTGCCTACCCACCCACCCACCCTCTCTATGTTGCCGTGATGCAGTGGAAAGGAAATTATGAACCGAAACCAGCGAGGATCAGTTTCCTTCTTTTCCTCTTCAATTCCACTGAAAAAAGCAAGGGGGTCTGTCTGAGAATCAAGGAAGGGTGTAATCTTCAATGAATCCCACAATGAATTCTTGATCTCTCAAGAGCGGGCACATTTTTGATTATTAGGCGTAGACCTAGAAGTACCTTTTCATCTGAATGGAGAGGAAGAGGAGGAAGTGTGCAGGGAACTGAGAGCCGAGTAAAAGAATGAAGAAATAATTGGCAGTTACAGCATTGGGTTTCACTTCCTCTCACGTGTAGGTTATTAACAGGACTTTTACAGATTTTCTTTACATTTCCAACAAGTTATACGACCAGAACACAGATTTGCATGATTCTGGGGCATCTTTGATGAAATCATGCTGAAATCGTTGACAAGGTGCTTGAGGAAAGAGAAATTGTTACCAATAAGCAGCCCTGTGACATTACTTCAGGAGAGGGGGTTTAATGGACTTTTTCGTGGTCACTGCAACATTAGGGATCAACGGCTATGCACAAGTGGGTCCCTGTGAAAAACTGTGCAAGGTGTTTAGCGAGTTTTTAGAGGCTCAAATATACTTATGGCAGGAAGAAGATGATGGTGTTTTACACTATATAAACTAGTACTACAATAGTTGATTTAGCTTATGCCTGGTATTTTACTTACTTTTAAACTTGCTTTTATCCAAGTCTTCTAACTGGTCTTCTCCAATCAAGATTTTAGCAGCAACTTCAAGGCTTACTATTTGGGGAGTCGATACAAGAAACAGCATCACAAATTTCTGACTCATCACTCGCAAAGACTTGTCCTTCCTGCTATTTACTGATGCTGCAGCAGAGAGGAAAAAGGATTAAAGTATTAAGTGACATGCCAGCTACAAACATTTTTTTTTAAAAAAAGGAAGAAATTTGTCAGTAATGATTATTTTAAGAACAAACAACAGAGCGACTAGGCAGAGTCGATGTGGACTCCAGAATCATGTCTCTACATGGCAAGAATCAGGTAATGAGGTGGATACCGAGTCTAACTACAAAGAGAGAGTGTGATGTTTCCCCTGTACAAGCTGCTTATTGTCTCACAACTTGTACTCTTAAAAAGGTGCTTAACTGCAGGTTATTCAATGTATTTAACAATCCTTAATTAACGTTTCTTCCACAAATCAAACCTAAATTAAAAAATAAATTAACGGAATGATTTATACTTTTGGCTTCTAGAACATTCAATGGTAACAAATCCTTCAAACTGGATTCTATGATGGGTATGTTTGATAGTTTCACCTGATTGCCCCCTGTTCCTGCCCTGTAAAAACAAAACACATGTGCAAGAACTGAATGAATAAGGGAACTGAAAGAGTGTAGAACACTCTTTCTCACCACAAACAGTTGTGGTGTCTTTCAGGCAGGAGCATTTCAGAAAAAAAGAGTCCAATAAATGTTTTTTCCAGGTTCATAGACATTTATCATCACAAGCCCATATTATTCTTGGCATTATAGAGAATTATTACCGGCACGAAATTCCATTCCTGGGAGCTCGACAAAAGACATTTCTGAATGCTCATTTGAGGCAAAAGATCTTGCCGTGTCTTCGTTTCTCTCACCATCGAAATCAAATTCATGCTCATACTCTCTTTTCTTGATCATCTGAATTTGTTGTGTGTATTTGTTCTCTTCTCCAACTTTTTTCAAAGCCTGCAGGGTTTTGGAGAGATTATGTCGCCCGTGCCAAGCATATCTGTTTTTGGCAAGGCGGCTCACCATGTGTAGGCTCTCTAGCACATTCACAATATCATATATGCGTCTACGTTCAACATCTGGAAACAAAAAAAAAAAAGAAAGATGAGCACGACACCTCTACTACTTTAAATTTTCCTATACTTCCTGCTCCTCTTAATATACTTCTAAAGCACTTTCGCCAATTCCTCGTCACAAAAGTTTCTGAAAAGAGCCCTCATAGATCTTGCCAGCAGGGAAAAGAAAGCAATTCTTGCTTTAGATATGGAAGGACTTCCTTTTCCACAGTTACACTTGGTTTACAGCATTCCTTAAGAAAAAAACCTTACTGTTGCCAGAAGAGCCATTAGAGGGGTTTCAATACAGCTTTAAAAAAACCAAAGCATTTTTAGTCATTCATTGCGTCGATTTTAGATTGTCTCATTAAATATCCTCATGGATACGCATGGTAGACAACTGTTTTGTAACTTGTTTTTACATGTTATCCTATTAACACACTGTCCTTTTTTGCCTGTTAAAATCTTGGTTTTGACTAGGCATTTTCTAAGAGAGATGTTATTCGGTACAAAGCATAACTACAATAGATGTTTTATTTAATTTGCAATCCATTCCTCTTCTGTGTCCCCTAACATATCCTGAAGATACAATGACACCAAAAAAATTCTAGCAGTATGATTCATAACTATTACCAGTGTTAGAATCTGTAGAATACTGTCAATCCATAGCTCCTTGATTAAAAAAAAAAAGCTTCAGCTTAATGTTAGCAACTTAGACTCTCGGTAGATCACTGGTGTGATATAAAAACAGTGGTATAAAATGAGAAAGTTAAATTATCATAGAGAGCAGAAAGTAGTTTTTTGCTTTGATGTCATGATTGGACAGGAAGTTGTGGGTTCAGCCGGAGAAACGCTAGTTCCTGCCGCAAAAATCCAGCCACTAATCTTAGCCATCATCTCGAGATCCAAAAAACTGCAACTGGTTATTTAGTGGCATCGGCAATAATTTAGATGTTTAATATTAAACATAATTCAGAGTTTCTCAATCCAGTTCACTGAAGAAACTTCAGCTTTTTAAAAGAATTGCTCTAAGAATTAAGAGTTTAAAGCGGAGTTTAGGTAAGTTTGAGAGTACACAGTAAGCATTTGAAATTTTGCGGAGCAAAATGCACTAACACAAGTGGTAGGTTATTGGCACATTGCTATGAAGAAATAGATAATAGCATATACACCAACTTACTAAGCTCTTCAGCTACTTCGTCAAGGCAAATGTAATTAGTCTCTTCAGTGCTGGGGTAATCAGGATATCGAGCTAAGAATTTATGACAGAGTAATCCTAGACTTTTCTCTTTGCGACTTGGTTGAGATTTTTCATATTCATCTCCCGATAAGTGCTCCTACGTGGAAATAAGAAAAAGAGAATTTGAAATTTTTTATAATACATAGGTAAACATACGTATTTAACAGCTTCGTTGTGAGCCCTGTCAAAGGCCTGGTGTTCTCCCTTTGTCCTCAACAGTTGTGAAATAAAACAAGCAAAACGTTACCCATTGTATGTAACGAGGCGATATCCTGACTTATATTGGGTAAATACTCCAAAATAAAAACTTTAAGAACGTTGTAGTATGTTAATGGATAACTTTTTATACTGAATAAACAGCCCTCAGCTAACTTAAAAAAAAAAAGCAAATAAAGAAGACACCTTTACAACATACCTGCAAACAGTATTTTGCCTGTAGGACCTCACGTGTGTGGTTTGACAGTTCCCTTCTCTGCTCTCTGCTCCTAATCTCAGGACTAGCTGCGCTAATCAGCATTTTAAGGTTCGAAGTAGGCGTCCATGGATCTGCTGGAAGGATTTCTTTAGGCTTTGGGGGTGTGGTTAGAGGCTGACAGCCAGGCTGTATCTCCGTCAATACCAAATGTGAGGTAGCTGCTTGTTTCAAGGGGGTTTTCAATACGCTTCCGTACGGCTCAGAGGAACGATTTTCCTGCACACCAAGAAAACGAAAACCTGTGATTTTAAAACCCAGAAGCACTATAATCCATTCGCTGGTAACAGGCAAAGCGGGCTAGAGATCGACTGCGTTTTTGGGGTCGCTCGAAGGTTGCAGCCTTACGCCGAAGCAACCAGCCCCTTCCCTGAAACCGTTTCTCTGACCGTGCCTTCAGCTCAAGAGACGGGCCCGTGATGTTCTGCAGGCGATTTTCCTTTGCTTTCCCTCTAGGGAAAACACAGTCGGTGAACGTTGACGCGCAGCAGAAAGCTGGAAAGGGCGACTGAAAGCCCTTCTGTTAAATCAAAAACGAAAAGGGGAGCGGGGATCCTGCTCGGTCCAAA
>VZTL01033203.1:11702-24381 GCA_013400535.1 Scopus umbretta
AGGCCACGCCCCTCACCCCAAGCCCCCCTTCCCCAGGGGATCCCAGCTCCCAGACTGCAAACGGCCTCGATTCCTCCAACACCATACATGAAAGGCCTGGAAGACCTTGCTGGCCCTCTCCTTCCCTTGCCTGCACCTTCACAGACCCACAAAGACTGGGACTTGGTGCATGTCTTGCCCCTTAAATGTCCCAACGCCCTCTCCCATTCCCAGTCACCTTTTTCCAGAGCCCAGCTCCAAAATGGCAAACGTCCTGCGATTTTTCCCACACCATGTGTCAAAGGACAGAAAGCTCTTGCTGCTCCTCTCCTTCCCNCAAGTACATGCTCGTGCCCCAGCCGCCCTCCTCCCCGGCCCCCCTGCGGCCTTCTAGGCCGAGCTTCACTGCCCGGCCCGGCAGCCCGAGGCCGAGACAGCCCGGGGAAGGCCTCTTCAGCCAATGTGGGTGCAGCCGGCTTCTGAAAACAGATTCAGGTAACTCATTTTATCTTAACTATGAGGAAAAGTGCTTTAAAAAAAATAAAAAAGAAAAGCTNATGTGTCAAAGGACAGAAAGCTCTTGCTGCTCCTCTCCTTCCCTTGTCTCTGCCTTCACAAACCCACAAAGACGGGAGCTCTGCACATGTCTTGCCCCATAAATGTCCCAACACTGTCTCGCAGTCTCTGTCTAACATTTTCCAGAGCCCAGCTCCCAAANACTCACTGATTGCCGGGGAATTTGGGGGGGCTGAGGGAAGGCGCGGGGGGCGTGGGAGCAGGGATGGGGGTCCTGGCCCCCCAGGAGGCCCTGGAGACGTGCTGCACCTCCCTCGAGCAGATGATGGACAGCCACGAGGTATGCAGGGCACGCCCCCTCCTCTANTTGCAAACATCCAGCGATTCCTACCACACCATGCATGTACGGACTGAAAGCTCTTGCTAGTCCTATCCTTCCCTTGCCTGCGCCTTCAGAGACCCCAAAAGAGTGGGACTCTGTGCATATCTCGCCCCTGAAATGTCCCAATACTGTCTCCCGCTCCCAATCTCATTTTTGCCAGAACCCACCTCGAAACTTTCGAACGTACAGCGATTTCTCCCACACCACGTATGCAAGGACTGAAAGCCCCTGCTGTTCCTCCTTCCCTCACCGGTGTCTTCAGAGACCCACAGGTGTCCGACTCTGCACATGTCTTGCCCCTCACGTGTCCCAACACTCTCTCCCACTCCCAATCTCATTTTTGCCAGAGCCGAGGTCCCAGATTGCAAACGCCCAGGCATTTCTCCCACGCCATGCTTTTTAAGGAGTGGGTGCCCTAGCTGGTCCTCTCCTTCCCTTGCCTGTGCCTGTCCCAACACTGTCCCTCAATCTCAGCCTAACGTTTTCCAGAGTCGGCTCCCAGATTGCAAACCTCCAGCGATTCCTCCCGCAACTTCCATGTAAGTACTGAAAGCCCTGAAAAATTAGATGCTTGAAAGCACCTAACAGAACAGAATCTTCCAGGGCGGCGCGCACAGAGGCGCTGTTCAAACAGCAAGGCGCTCGAGTGCTCTAGAGCCACACAAAAGAGCAACCTGAGGCCCCTGGGTTGGACAGAAATTTCATCCTTTTGTCCTCTGAGTCCCTTTGTTGCCCAGGGAGTTCCGAATGTCTTTCTGTTAGACCCTGGGGCCTAGGAGTGCTTTTGTGTTTGAGCAAATGCTCTCTGGGTGCCTTTCTCCGCACTCCAGAGGCTTCCAGGTGCCTTTCTGTACGGCCCAGGGACTCCTTGTGCTTTTGTGTTTGACCGAAGGATCTCCAAGTGCTCTTCTGTGCAGACCAGATACCTCCTAGTGCCTTTCCATGCAGCCTAATTGCCACCAGATACCTTCTTGCGTGGCCTCGGGTTCTCCAGGTGCCTTTCAGGGTGGACCGAGGGCCGCTCTGTGCTCCCTACTGGCAATGGTGTGTTCTTCTGTGCACCCCAAGGGCCTTCCAGTGCTTATCTGTGTCTTTGGGGGCTTCCAGAACTTTCTGTGTGGCCCAGGTACCTTCATGAGCCTTTCTGGTCATGTCTGCCCCTCAGTGGCACCTTCTGTGCAGCCCTAGGGGCTTCCTACCGTCCAGGAGCCATGGTACGGTTTTCTGCGCATCCCAGGGGCTTCTGAGTCCCTTTTCTTGCACCCGAGGGGCCTTGGATTGGCTTTGCAGACACGCCAGGGCCTCTAAGCACCTTTCTGTGCACCCTAGGGGCCTCTAGGTACCTTTATGTGAATGCCTCAAGGGCCTGTGTGTGCCTTTCTGTGTATGCCAGAGGCCTCAGAGGGCAATCTGTGCAGCTGAGGGGCATCTCCACGCCTTTTGTTGTGCCCGTGGGGCCTCCAAGTGCCATTCTATGTGGCTGAGAGACATCCTAGTACCTTCCAGTGAGGCCTCCATGGCTCCCTGTGCCTTTCTCCATTGCCCAAAGGTCATGGGATGTTTTTCTGTGCACCCCAGGGGCTTTTGACTATGTTTTGGTGCATCCCCGAGGCTTCCAAGGGCTTTTCTTTGTGGTCTGAGGTTCTCCAGCGACTTTTCTCTTCATGCATCAGCCATCAGTGTCACTTGGTGGCTCCAAGGCCTCTGAATGCCTTTCAGTTCGACACATGAGCATCTCAGTGAGGCCTTTGGGTTTCTAATTGCCTTCTGGTGCACGTCAGAGACCTCCCACTGCCATTCTTTACTTCCCAGCAGCCTCTGAGTGCCATTCTGTGCGGTCCTGGTGCCTCCTGAGTGCCCTTCTGTGTACCACAGGGCCTCTGTGTGACCGAGGATCCTCACTCAGCATTTCCTAGGACAAGGTTGTTGAATAGAAAGCACCAAGAGCTTGGGCTTGTGAGGGCATGCAGCAAATAAATTACAACGGCTTGAGACTGCCGCAAGAGCTGGCTTTGGTGGTTTGCTCCACAAGCCAGTCTTGCTCTCCCCTTTTTTAAAGCTTGCCAGGTTTTGTCTTTAACCTGTGGGAGTTTTCTGTGTTGTAGTCAACTCTGTTCAGCTAAAGTGAACTAAGTACTTCTGGGAACACTTAGGTTCTTCCAGGAAGTAGGTAACTAACCCCTGTACTCCATAAGCACAGCTTAGTTTAATAAGTCATCAGGTTACAGGAGATTCTTGCACAATTTTGTCCCTTTCGTTCTGAGTCTGCATGTCTCACAGCATGTTGTACACTTGTTCTGTACCTGACACTGCCTTACTGCTTATCCCCATACCTTAAATATATATATTTTTAAATTATTGTATATTTTTTCTGAAAATTAACCTGTGGTGGCATCTAGCAGAGAAGGGTATTCCAAATATCAGACATGCACCATCAAAATGGAAGTTCATCTTTACGTACATGAACACTGTCACAGAATGCACACGTAAATGCTTTCAGTGCTTTGCTAGAGGCTCAACATCTCACGGTAGTGACCTCTCTTGGGAAGACGGAGGATCTGCAACTGACTTTGGTTCTGTTCTTTTCAAGAATCCATCATTACAATTAGTAAGGGTGTGCCCCAAAAGTTAGCTAGCACTATGTTTATTGAAATGTAACCAGGATGCCGGCGCAGTAAGTACAACTAGTAATTTTAGTGAAATGCTGCAGATTCTTTAGGCTGTGTGTGCACTACGAGCTGTAGCCTAGAAGACCATGGATGGGTTTGAATGAGCTACTTGGAATAGTCAAGGCAATCAGCTGTCCAAGCCAGGATGTCAGCAAACTAAATTAGTAGTCTTGCAGCGTGGTGTAAATCTTTCTGAAGCTTCACCCAGCAAGCCAATGCCTTTCACAGAGCAAGTCATGAAGAATGTTCCCCCTAGGCATTGCCACGCTGTGGCTGTACCCAAAAGAAATAAGTGAACTGTGTTGGATTTCAGAGAAGACCCCATCAAAGTGTGGATATTTCTTGGGAAGCCCTGTCATTTGAGTGAAGCTAAAATGAGTCACTGCTATCTTTCTTCATTAAGGTGAAGTATTTTGCTTTAATGTTTTTTATCATTTCCTTTTCAAATTAAATGTTTTATTGTTCCACTTGCTCTATAGATACAACACACATTACAGTCAGAGGATCAGCTTTGCAGCTGTAACTCCCACAGCCTAACACTTCACTCCCTTTGGAAGAAATGGGGCTAACTGTACAGTACTATGGTCATCAGTGGGAGCAGGCAGGCAGGATTTGGCCCTAAATAAACATCACTGGACCAACTTACTTGTGGAGGAATCCATCTGACTTAATTTTAGGTGTATAAGAATTCATTATCTAAGTGTAAGATAGTTTTGCAGGCTCCTTTCGGAGCCCTAGAGAGTCATGGCAATGCCTGTGGGCCACGCTCCAGCTGCCTGGAAGAAGGCAAGGTGCCGCTGCTCAGAGAGGGACCTGGGCTCGGACTTAGCGAACTAACTATCAGAGAGCCACCATGAGGTAAGATGGCAGATTTAGCTGGGGCAGTTTTCTGGATGATGGAAAAATTTCATTAAGCTGGGTTGCTGGGCCTAAAAAACATCACTTTGGTTTTACGTGCCCTTCTTTTTACTACCAAGCTTCATGCTTTAGCCTCCTGAATAAACTGCTTTCTCCTTCCATGGCAGAAATCATCAACTCCCTGTGTACATGAAGCCATCCGTGCTTTGTTTAACCAGCGCAGACTAGGGTCTGTGGCCATGTGAAAAAACCCTGCCACTCTGGGGAGCCCCCTGAGAGCTGGGGCACCAGCCATGTTGCTTTCTCTAGTAATTGTACCAACCAAACATGTTGCTTGGTTTTCTTTTCCTTTTGACTTGTGTGAACAACTTGAGCCGTTGTTAAACCACTTCCACCGTGTCAGGCTGGGTTTTGGTGGGATTCTGCTGAACAAGATGTGATTGAGCTACAATTGTCCACCTTGTCTGTCAGCCGGCTGGAGTGTAAGCACTCCAGGTGATAGTGGGTGATAGTGTCCTAGCACCACTATTTACAGAGAGAGAGAGAAATAAATAAGTTGCTAAACCTCAAACCATATATCTTTTCCAGGTCAAGAGTCCATTTTGGGCAAGGGTGCCAAGTGTTTTTGTGCCTGTGGCCTTGTTTCGAAAGGACAGGCTGTTTGAGAAAGTCTCTCTCCCTCTATTTGTCCCCACCGTTTCTGTTTTTAAAGGCAGAGTCAAAGGTCTCCATTGTCTCTCGACTGCAGCAAGAATGTCTGGGAGGGAGTGGCAGGAATGGAGAACACGCCTAAATTTTCCCAGTAAAGTCAGGTCATATACCTGATATTTACCCTACACATATACCGCCATATGCATTTCTCATGTGCACCTGCACATGCTATATGCATTACTTAACATGCTCGGTACGTGTTATAGCACAGATGACATCCTACACACGAAACTCCAGGCAAGAACATCTTTGGTGGGCAACGGTCCTCCATGCAATGGTGCCATCTCATTACACTAGCCCTCTAGGGTGCTGTTTCCACTTGGAGACTGCAGGTACAATGTGGGAAGGTCAATCACGAGCTCACAGGGCTAATAATGTTATCAGTGTAATCACCAGGATTAGAGGATGATTCTGAAGGTATGCACCCTGGAAAAAAAAAAAAAACAACCAACCAACCAAAACAAAACAAAACAGAGATTGTGCAAGTTCTTCTGTGTTGGCTTATTATTATAGCTGTTGAATAGTGATGGATGCAGCCAGGAGCCCCCATACAAAAGCTAGCAATGAAAGGGGGTGAGAGATGTTAGCTAATCTCCAAAAAGTCCAATCATATTTGCATCGATATTCATGTATTTTGCACACTTTCACAGGAAACCCAGCAAAACTGTGCACTTTTCTCTTTAGAAGTCATGTCCAGCTTGAATCCCATAACAGGGGTGAGAACTGCAGATATCTCTGAGGAGCCTGCAATGTGCAGGAGTTTTCATGAAGATAAAAATGAACAAACAATAAAAAGCCTTAAACTTTCAAAGGGGCTTAACAGAAGTACCCTCTGAAAAAGCCTAAGAGCAGAGTAACTTTGCCTTTAGCTAGTTTCTCAAATACAGTAATCAAAAACTGTTTAAACACGCTTCATGCTGGTTTTTTAAGAACATGGACATCCACGTCAGTAATCCTATGCTCCTGAGAAAACTATAAAATAACAGAAGACCAGTCACAAAAATTATACAATACAAAATGAATCCATAATTTTCTTTCTGTCTCCAAACAGAAGAGCTAAAACACCTCCTCAGATTTAGAAAAGCCCAGAAACAGTCAGACAATGTAAGATTGCTGGGTCATCTAGTCAAGTGCTGGGGCACAACAAGTCACAGCGGCTTCAAAGGCAACAAGAAAAAGTTTCAGAATGAGAAAAATGTGCACTCTATGCTTTGTGAGTGCCTGTTCCTAGTAGTTATGTTGGATTAAATCCTGAAGCGCAGATTTTCCAAGGGGTTTTTTTTGTTTTTTTTTGTTTTTTTAGCAATAGCCACACGAGGGCAGTATATTTTCTACTGAAGGAAGTTTTTTCCCCTCAGGTTCTGAAATTGTTGCACGAAGTGCTGGACATATGCATGGCATATGCAGCTGATATTTGCACAGTAAGGACCCAAGGTGAGACAGTGCAGTACCTCACCAAGTTTTCAAAGCGAGGATCACTTTGACATCCTGAATCAAATTCAGGATTCACAAAGATAGGAACATTTATTAGGGACCTATTTTTATGGCCTTTTAAAAACAGCATTATTCTAGAGCATGTAATTTTCCCACATGCATTCTTTCTACAAAGTAATTTTCATGTATTTGTTTCTAAAACCAAAATCTGCCTGCATCAAGTTCATGACTCAAATCATATTAGCTTCCTAGAAAAGGAAAAAGAAAATCAATCACTGGCAAAGTCATTAACACTTTGCTACAAAAATTAGGCCTGCATTAAGACATCCTGAGAAACACTGTTCTACTATTTTCACGGGCTTTGGTAGAAAGCAGTCATTCCTTGAATTCTGTGATGTTTCACAATATTGCTTTTCTCATTTTAAATGTCTCATATTCTGCATTTTAAATCATTCAGAAAATTATAGTCTTTAAAGGAGGGGTGTGATTTCAGTCCCTTCTCTGACCAATTCAATTTCTGCTATATTGTCATATAAAGGAATGCTAAGACTTCACAGCGTTATATGCTTTTAATAATGCCACATACAGACGGCTTTCGTATCTTAGCCATTTTTCCCTTGATCCTTCTGTTCCTTCCTTAAACTGCAGGAACGTATTTATGTGTGGTGGTATTCTAGTCATCCAGCAGGTCATGTGTGCGATTCTGAAATTCATTAGCTTCTCAGGCACAAATGCAACCTAGAGTTATTCTCAGAGACAATGAATCTCCAGCAGGCAGATGATGGAGCTTTGCAATAGTCATTCCCTGGCTGGCAGTATTTTGAAAAGCAGTCTGGCAGATACGGCTTACTTAGGAAGCTGACCTGCCTACAGGTTAGTAAATAGCCGACAGAGTCTTGTATATTATATTTCTTTAGGTCCTAAGGAACTTGTGAAACATGTTGATGATCCGTGCTTCCAGTCACCTTTCCTTATCGGTTCTCAGGTCTTTATGTGGTTTTGACATGCGTTTTAGGTACATATGGGTAGAATTTGTGCTTTGTTTATGACCACGAAACTGAGCAGAATTACACCGAATTGAACTATTCAGTCACAAATATGGACAAAGTCCACTGGATACTTACGTCACTTCAAAGAGTCAGCCAAACAGCGCAAAAGTACTTGTGCACTGCTTGGTTTACTTTCTGCTGCCCTTCTTGATAGGAGCTGAAGTTAATGCTGGCAAAAAGGTTAGTCAAATATTTTGCTTTCTGTAACAATTTTTATTACTCATTAGGATGGTTTGATAAACATGACATCATTAAACATGACTAAATACTTCGATTTGTCCAGGAACTGAAAACTATTACGGTGCTTTTCTTAGCTATTGACCCACAGAACCAATATTTCACCTGTTTATATTTAGGTGAAGAGTAGCACAAACTTCGTTGCCTCCTGCGCAAATACAAACAGCAGAACAGAAGACTATAGAATAAAACATCCCCCAAACTCACTACTGAACCTGGTAATTCTCCACCCTTTAAACAATTTTCCTCTCTACTAAGGCCTTATTGGTAAAAACGAGCCATTGACTTTGTTGGTATTGGTATCAGTTTCTGATGGCGGGGAAAAAAGGAAAAAAAATTAAAAAATTCTTGCTCGATGTCAGAGATTCCATGGCAGATGAAAGAAAGATTTGGGCTTCTAATTTAAACACTTAATAGCATTAACCAGGATCCTGGGTTTTCAGCTACAGCTTTGAGCACTGTAGTTGGGCTCCACCTGTTGTAACACGGTATTTAAAGCACATTGTCGGACAGGCTGCCACCACACTATGCTGCATCATTCTTGGAGAACCGCGGCTGGTATCAGAATATTCCCATTCGTTCATAGTTATCTTTGGCACTTATGAAATTTTAGCATAACTGTGAGTACTGCCCATTTTGGGTACTATTTGTGTATCTGGCACTGCTTTGACAGCTGTGCTGCACTCCTCACCCTCACAATATTCCTAGAGAGCACTTGAGAGGTTATAGCTTGCCTTTTAAATGCACAGGTTTCCTCTTTTTCCAGTAAGGATGCAAGAAGATTCAAAGTGCCATCAGGGCCAGCAAAGGCAACAGGGCACAACAGGAGCTGAAAGGGAGGAAAGTGAATGCCAGAATCCTGCGACAGAATTCATATAGGCAGAGTGAGGAACGAAAATGGCTTTATGCAAGGGTGTGCACCATGAATCCGCGAAAGAGCTGTGATATTTGCTGCCAGCACAAGTACTCAAGCATACCAGAATATCTGGGGAGGAAGACGACCAGTTGCTGAGGGTGCTGAGTCCCAACAGTCATGGCAAGGACACCACATGTGGCATCATGCCATGCTGGACCTGCCCCCAGCAGCAGCCTACACACCACTGCTGCAGGTGAGGACCTGCATCCGTAACTGCAGGGAGATTTTAAACTGCTTTTCTTCCAGTGCAAACATTGTCCATGCTCAAGCTGCCTTGGACTTCTCATGTCCTGCTCCAATTTCTGGAGGATTTTTCCCTCTTATTATCCAGTCAGTACTCTGTTTCTCTTGAGTTGGTGGTACTATAGAAGTTAAAAGAAACACATTGCAAATAAATTATGCTTTGTTATGGCTGCAGATATAGAAAGATAAGGAAATTCAATAGAAAAGGTACAAAGGTAGATTTTAATCATATGTGTGCAGTCAGCTTTGACTTGCATACACTGCAGATCTACAGGGCCTGAAAAGCTCTCGGTTATGCATTATACAACTGAAACAAAGTCTACGGAATTGAGCTCAAATTGCAGTCTGTTTATGGAAATCTACTGGTGCAATATCAGAGCAACTACAGCACAGCTAGTTTTTACTTTGGCATGAACATTATAAAGAAAACGAGCCCTCTTTCAGGACTTTGTGTAATTAGAATATCCTTTTCTTTCCTGAAAGAGTGGTTGGGTCGTTGTAAAGGGTAGCACTGTGGATCTTACTTTGATGCTGTGACTACGGTTTTCAGTACTGGATACTTTAGCTGGCTTAGTTTGGAAATAGCGCTGGCACTGATATTAGCTGTCAAGAGAAGCTTGATGGGGGCAGGGTTGGTCTGATCTAAATTTCCTGTATTTTCCGGGCGGTATTCTGAAATGTAGAGCAAGAAAGTCACAAAGTACTAGGCGGAATGGAACAATATGTCCTCACACGGCTGTACTCATCACCTTACTCATCACCAAGGCGTATCTGAGCGAGCACGACAATTAATAAGGAAAATGAAGTGTGGATGTGCTTCAGTCACCTATGGATGAACTGCTGGCATTTGAAGGGAAAAGACTACACTGACACAGCAACGCTACGTAACCAAGAGCAGTCCTAGTGAGTGTTGCGATACTTTGGGAGTTTTATTTCATCTGTTCAAGAGCTATGAAGAGAGTGGAAGGAGAATCTTTTAATCCACTCAGCTGGAGGCATGTATTGTTATCCTGTGAATTTTTCACTTTGTCTAAAAAGGCAAAATCATGTGAAATAAAAGGCAGTTTTCCTTACTCTCCACCTGCACAGATCAGTTTATGCATGGCCTTCCCATGTGCTTTGCTTATCTTGAACAATGAGTACCACTGAGGAACTCAGCTGATATGCTTTGTACCTGAAGTAGAGCAGCAAGGAACTGAACGCACTTCTTTCATTTTAGGCGTGGCCTCTAAACAACAGTTCAATCTCCTTCAATCTCTGGACACAGTCTGAGAATTACTGTGAGGCACATAATTGGTATACTAGAAATCAAGCAAATAGTCACAAACGTTAATATTATTTTCCTTGCAGACCTATGGGGGTAGCAAATAAACAGTTGTTTCCCTCCAGTAGATTGCAGTAGGAAATAGTACACACAGTACCTGTTGCCCAATGAGCAGAAAAATCTGCAGGACAAACCCCTTTAGTTATGCTTGCATTTGAAACTGTTAAGAAAAACTGTGCTATCAGTTTGTGAGCAACTGTCAGTCTGAGTGACACATCTTTCTACTGACAGTGGGTTATTTTAACTATTTTACAAGTGGACATAATGGTGTCTTCCAAAAGTATCTGCCAGGTCCTTAAATCTGAACAAAGAAACCTCTAAATAACCTTCCAAATAATCTCTAAATAAACCTCTACTCTTTGCTAGAAATGCTGGTATGTATTTTCAGGCCAGAGTTTTCTTTCTCAAAGTTTTACAGAGTTTAGGGAGTGCATCAAACAGAACCACTATTAGGTTCCAACACTCACTGTGGCTTTTTCTAATATGCAGTCACCTTTAGTATTGTATTTTTTACTTGTTCCCTTACCTTAGAAAACTTCCAACTATGTCCTTTCCTTTCAAAGTTTGGCCAGGCCAGTTTTGCTACTGTTAACATAACCATAGGCACATGCTGTGAGGCTTGTAAACAATGTCCTTCATACCTGGGATGTCATCCATCTTCTCACATCTGGGGTGGTATCAGGAGATCCATATTCCTCACCCAATGTGACTGTGGAGGACAAGGCCAGGAGTCATAAATGTGCAAAGTAAGAGAAAAGAAGTGAAACATCAGAAGGAGAGAAATGAAAACCAGGAGATCTAAAAATCTGTGTGGGGGGCAGATCTGTCACTTCCTGTGGATGTGCCTACCAAATAGCCTCTTGACCTGTTTTTGCCGAGTGGAGGATTCCCTACGAGCTTGCCCAGAAGGGCTATCTCATCTGTATGCCATGGCAGTACTATTCATTTTGCTCATACTGGTGAATACATATTAAAAGTAACTTGGAGAGGCAGTGAATTGCTTGGAATGTGGTGTTTTGAGTATGCAGATGTCACTTAATTTCTTTTGGACCCTTCTGCCAACAATGCTCAGGCGCTTTTAGAAAATCTCAGTGGGGTCTACCTATGGTCACTTGATTATAAATGTAACCTTTCCTGACAAGCTATAGGTACCTGCTAAGTTTATGGACATTTTGGTCAGCAGTGTGTTAGACCTATACCTATCCAGTTCTCAACGAATTAGTGCTTGTGTTCGCTTGGTCCCCTGGTCATCTCTTCGGAGGTGATGTTACAATAGGTAAGACTGTCTCAGGTGTACAAAATAGTAATACCAGACAATGGGAGCATAATCCTAGCCATGGAGAATTCTTGGATCAGACCTGGGGAAGTTAGGTGGGTTTTCATCATCTGAAAAGTTGTTGTGGTGTCATTTCCAAAGCAATAACATATTACTTACTGGTTAAAGAGCATCTACAAGCGTTCACTTTCCAAGGAGACTGTAAAGTTTAGCTAGTTTGACAGAGTACAGGAAAGGTATGCTTGTTTTGATTTATAAACTCTGAGCAAACCCCGTGATGTTCTCAGTGATTATTTTGTAGTTCCTTAATCAACAAATTTAAAACCAAAACGCTTTTCCCACTCGAGAAAAATGAATACACTAAAAGTGAATTGTCAGTTCTAAAAATGGTATTGTTTAGGAGAAGAGGGACACATTTATTTTCCTAAAACATCTTTCTGCTGTTGCGATCGCGGATACACGCCCTAAGTTCTCTGCTAGGTCTGAGCGGCCACAGGATGACCCTGCTGACAACTCGGTCAAGTGAGGTTAGTCGTACCCATGTTACCTGCTTAAGAAAAGCAGGGCAAGGCGTGCAACTCACTGCGTTCTATTTAAATACCTGTTGAATTCCTACTGTATCTTCATGAGATACAGTAAATAATTCTTGAAGTAAGTTCTTACGGTAAACATTCCTAAATACTTATTTAAGAAGGGACAAAGATCAAGCCAGATCAAAGTCTGAGGCGTTTACTGCGCCGGCAGAGCTTGGCGTTACTCACTGTAGTGGCTGAGGCGGTTGACTCATAGCAATGAGGGCTTGGGAGGTAGGAGCGGTCGGGAACATGTAAGAAAAAGAGGATGTGGGAAGGCATGGGCATGCTTCACGGTACGCGGAATCACTCGGTGAGGTTCCCCGCTCAGGGCCGTGCCCCACACCGTTCTGCCACAGCTTTGTCCGCTCCTCCTCCCCCCGCCCCGGCTCGCCCCTCAGCTCCCTCAGGGCCTGCCTTAGGCCCTGCCCCGGGCTCCCCACCAATCACACAGCCCGCCCCGCCTCCCGCTCCTCCCCCGCCTATCGCTGCCCGCCTCCCTTCCCGCCTCCG
>VZTL01033203.1:27502-42890 GCA_013400535.1 Scopus umbretta
GCAGGCCCGGCCGTCGTTGGCCCGCGCGGCGCTGCGGCGGCGCGACCTTTCACCCAGTTCTCGGGCGCGGTCACGTGAGGCGGGGCGGGGGAGGGGCGGGGTGCGGCAGGCAGGGCTGGCCGGAATGTGGCATCCCCAGCGTCACTGCTGTCGGGAAAGCTTGGGAAAAAGGCGCCTTAAATGGATGCCGGGATCTAAAAAAAAAACTAATAAAAATAAAAAAAAAACAGTTTGTTTTTTTTTTTTAAAGATTCCAAACCCATTGTCTTTGTCTCGCAGCATGCTGTATCATAGTCCTGAAACGCCACGTGTTCAGAAAAACCCAAGATTGAAATGACTGAAAAGCGTCCCTCTTTTTCCGAGTCTGGAGTAACTTTCATTTGAATGGTCAATTTAAATATGTGTAAAATGGAACTGGTTTGTCAGTTTTTCAGCCTTAGGCGGAAAGACCTTATTCAGGTCTTTCAACCTTGTACAGTAAATGGCCATTGAACTACTGTGAGAGCAATCCATTCGGTTTGCCTTTGGTCAGCAAACATTGGTGTCCATCTTCCAGGACCTCCGAAGCCTGAAAATGTAACATGTTTCATGTCTCCTAAAAGTCCTGCCGTTCCAGAAGTATTTGTTGTTACAGAGAAGATAATAATTCTTCTTGCCTACGTGAGCATAGAAGCTCATTAGTGCAAAGGGAGAGAGAGAAGGGATAAAGCTCGCATCACCTAAATGGCTAGGTATGTCCTGTGTGACAGTATTAAAAAGCAATCCCCAGATCCTAGAGCCTGTTTTTTGGGGGGTGGGAGAGGCTTCTGCGTGGTATGATAACTGTGCAGTGTTTTAGTTTTGTATGCCTATCTCTTACTCAGCAAGATTATTCTGAATTTCCAGAAGGTCAGAGGAGGTAGCTTGCTGGGATGTGTACAATATAACATCTATTGCGATAGAGACTAGAATAGTCTAAAAGGTCTAGGAACAGTATAATATGACCTACTCTGTGTAGGGGACAGACCTGTAAATAATATGACAGTTGTAAAAGTTTCTGGTTTGATTAAAGTTGTGGAACTTGATGGTTTTTTCAGGGTTTTAGGTTTTTAGGGGTTTTTTTTTGGTTGTTGAAGCGTACATTTTGGAACCATCTTTTAGAGGAGCTTGCTAGTTGAGAAGAAGAGAGAGGCCATATGATCCAGAAACTGTAGGGATTAACATTCCTTCCTGTTAGCCTAGTAATTAACACATTGTCTGCTATAGCTAGTCTCCTCTACTTCTTTGCCTGGCTGTCTCCAGTTTGATCAGGTGAGAAGACAACTTCCTAGCTGTGGCTTTTCTCTGGAAGTGCCAGTGAGAACAGTCTGTTCTGTGAACATCTCTCCAAGAAATCTTGACGGCATCTGTGTTGACTGTAATGGGGGTTTAAAGCCTGCAGGCAAACACTTGGATGTCTTAAACTGAAAGCTGAAACTAGTGTTGGAGTCTAGCCCCTGACGTCGCCTTGCTTACCGCACTAGCTAGCGATCACTGGTTTGAGCCCTCGGAAATGACTGAGGGGGTAGCAGATGAACTTTCTTTCACTCCGCAGTTCCTCACCATCTCAGACCTGTTAAATGAGACGGATTGATCCAGATAATACATTCATCCAGTGTAATGGAAAACAGTGTTTCAGAGCTGCTGTTTGTGACTGTTCTCTCCATTGCCATCAGGTTTTTCTAAAATGCATCCAGTCTCTGTGAAAAGCTGTGTGAATCAAAGCTCAACCCGTTTTTCTCAACTTTCTATTTCAGAGCTACAACTGACTGTTTGCCACTGCTTGTAGTGTAATGTCTATTGGGACCTAGCGACATTGGAATGAATCTGCTTCTCTGTGTGTCCTAACCTATTCAAGATCCCAGCTGCCCTGAGCTTCCAGAACAAAAGATTTCTGTGTCACAAATAGATCTCAAGTCTGCTTTTAAGGAAGACAGCTGTTCAGGTATGTTTGCATTTCACTCATTGGTCTGTTTGTTGCTATCTCTTCCCTTCCACGTATGCCCGTTGCTCCAGTTTGACACTTGGGAAGGGGGTAGGCCTGAGATTCCAAAGGAGATTCCTGCAGAGGGTAGCTGATACTCACCTGCAGGTGATCCTGGAAAACTGCTGAGGACAGGACACAAGCTGATGGTTTTGTCAGTGGGACAGCAAGTTACCGCAGCCTCCTTAACTGTTCTGATTTCAAACTGTCTGCTGTGGGTGAGGTTTGCAGTAGGTCCCAGCGTTGCTGTACCTGGGCAAATATGTGCATTCAGTTCTCCACCTTGGCTTGAACCACAGTGTTTGGTTGTTTTTTTAGGTGTGAGAAATCCTTTAATATATTTGCAATTCTAAGGGACCACAGCTGTCAGCTGTAGGTGATGGTGGGAAGGACTAGAGCCAATGAGTAGCAATAAGCAAAGATGAGAACTTGAAATTTAGATGTCAAATGATGGCTGCTGGAGGAGAGGCTTCTGTCTCTTTGCAAGTGACTTAAGCCACCTCAGTTGTGGCATACTTTGGGGACCCTATGAGAGAGAACTGCTGCATAAACAACAGATTCAGCTTTTAGGAGGCTTAAACTGGTTTTAGCATGTGCCAGTCACGACTAATGCAGCATGAGAGAACCTGTCAGTTTAACTCTGTTTTCATCAGATCAAATGATAATTGATTGAATGCTATGTTAATTCAAGTTTTAAAGGAGAATGAATCTTTGGTTTGTTTTATGTCTATGCTGTAGTAATTAGGTTCACCTGAGAAGCCCCGTTGAGTTAATTTAATCCACATGACTGTTGCAGGGAAATGGTTTGGCTTCACTCCTCAGATTTCTCTTAATGATTTTGTGTCTGTAGAATACGATTAATCATTGTAAGGCAGGTGAGTTATTGGTAAGACTTGAGAGCAGCAAGTATCAGAGTCTTTTTACATGCTGAAGCATGATTAGAGATTATTGAAAGTTAGTATGCAAGGAAGCTGTTTAGAAATAGAAATTCTCAAGTGAATAACAGCGTCTGGTTAATCTTTAGAATAAGTTCAGGAGTCAGCGCCTTGTGGAATATCACATGAACTATGAATAAGCTCCCTACTCTTTCTGAGGCTTTGATATCTTCTTACCTCTTTGCAGAAGTGTAGTATACACTGCAAGAAAGTGGCAGTAGGCAGTAGAATATCGAAGAAACAGGTACAAGAGAGACCAGTCTGTCTCTTTGGTCATATGTCTAAATGTTTGAGCTGTATATTTTATACTGAAGATTTTAACTGAAGATCAAAACTCCAATTTCCTTTGAAAGGCATAAAACTCTAGACAACTTTGATCTTTGTTGAACTGAATGCTTTTTCTTTAGCTTTAGTTTTAATGTTGTTCAACCGTGCATCAAAGGAGCACCAGATGCATGTGAGTAAAAGCATTTTTGGCATTTGCTGGTTGGCTGCCTTACTTAAGTCTGCCCTAACGCTAGAGAGTTTTGGTATTGATGTCAGATAGTGGTGGGGAAGCAGTGGCTCACATAAGAGCGGATGGGACCTGGAGTTACTGAGTCAGTGCTGGATGCTGCTGTACAGCATATGCTTTAGTGTCTGAAACTACTGCATTTATAGCAAACTCCATGAAAACACTTTACTGAAGTCATATCAGTTTTATTATTGATAGTACAGGATTTCCTAATTTGATAGGAACAGTCAGTATTCCTCCGGATAAGTATATATACTTAACATTAAATTCCAAGGGCTTATTTTTTATTAGGAGTTTGTACTGTTTGCCACTCTATCATGGTGGAAAGGTCAGCTCCAGAAATCTACCCACTGCCTTAAGACTAGCAGACTCTCATTGGACAATATAGTGGTGTTTAAAATGCCAACATACATTTAAAAACCTTATAAAATGACACACTGGTGATTTTTAGTGAGGGCAAAGTTACTGGAATAATGTTGAAAAACACAGATGAATCATTGTCTGAAAAGTTCATGCAAAATCTCTGTAAAGATTCTACTGCAAAATCCAGCTTCTCTTATCCTCCAAACTAATAGTACTTTTTTTGTCAGTTGCAGAGAACTTGCTGGGTTTGAATGTTTAACTGCTTCTACCAATTTGACTTCCAGGGTGTGCTGTTCATTTAAAGCAATGTTCTAAAGTAAGTTTATTTTTCGAAACAGATCTATTATGAAATTTAATGCAGGGGTTTTTATAAAGCATCTCTGCTAGGTATACAGTTAAAACTCTGTTAAAACACAGGATTGATGCTTCAAGCCCTTAATCCTCTTACTAGCTCTTCACTGGACTCTCTCCAGTAGTTTCATTTCTCTGTTTTACTGGGGAGCCCAGAACTGGACACAGTGTTCGAGATGGGGCCTCACCAGCGCTCAGTAGAAGGGAAGAGTCACCTCCGTCAGCCTGGTGGCAACACTCCTCCTAATGCGCCCCAGGTTTCTGCCAGCTGCCTTTGTTGCCAAGGGCACCTTGCTGCCTTGTCTGCAACTCGCTGCAAAGTTGCTTTCCAGCCAGTCAGCCTCCGACGTGTACTAGTGTATGGGGTTACTCCTCCCTGGGTGCAGGACTTTGCGCTTCTCTTTGTTGAACTTAATAAGGTTTCAGCCTGCCCGTTTCTCCAGCCTGTCAAGGTCCATCTGGATGGCAGTGAAATCCTCTGGTCTATCAGCCACTACTCTCAGTTTCAGTCCCTGTACTTGTAAATCCACCTGCAGTTTGGTTCTTTACTACTTTGTTTTTTTTGCTTCAACCTTTTAAATAGGTTTGACAGCTACTACTTTTGTGTCAAACATCTGGAAGGGTGTCAAACTGATAGATTTCAGAACCTCAGCAGAATTCAGACAGGTGAAGACATACTTGATGAATGTTATAAAGACAACTACACTTATAAAATTTTTTTTGGAAGACTCTAACCCTTTACACTTGTGTAAGAAAAGATCCTGCTGCTTGCTGTAAGTATTTGATACACTGTTTGGTTTGGAGAATCTTGTTTGCATGAGTCTTTTTCAACAAACCCAAAAAACTCAAGCGGCCTTGTTATCCATAGATTGCATCCACTTCTGGGAAGGCTGTGTAGATCAATGTTGTCATTAAACTGTAGTTAGTGGCAAAGTGTGGAAGTAACTAACATGCTGGCAAGGTATTTCAGGATGTTGGCATTAGCTTTGTTGTGCTTTACTACATAGCATGTCATTGCAAGTGCGCTATCTAGGCAAAGTCAGATGCCATAGGGTAGTCTGAGTTACTTTGTGTAGGTGGTACTGAAGGCTTGAACTGACAGAAATCTGAAGAGAAGTTTGGAGTAATGCATGAAGAGACTTGGACAGAGATCTCAGTGTTTGGAATTCTCTTGCTTTTAGTATCTGGTGTGAAATCAACAGATTTGAGCATAAACAATTTTTCACTGATGTGTAAAACAAAATGCGTTCATAGTTCTGGCTTTCTAGGAGAGTAGAAGGTGCAAATTTCTTAGAGTAATAGCTTAAACAGGCGAGAGAAAATACTTGATCACTGTCTCAGCACAAACACTGTGCAGGTGTTCTAGTGTTTTAATACTGGCTTTGATTTCATTAAGTCTGTCCTCAGACTCTTGGAATTCAGTGATCTGTCCTAAAATGTCAAAATATGATACTTAACAAATATGATGTCAAAACAAATGAACATACAAATGAAACTTTTTGGATGTCTCTTTTCTTCCAAAAGCTGTAGCAAGCTCATCTCCTGAAGGGAGATCTGATGTGTGGACAATAAAATACTGGATAAAACATCAATGTTTTCAATATTTTAACAAGTTTCAGAGTTGAAGTCTTTTAAGAGAACTTGTGAGAGCTCCAGAATATTTTTCCTGTTCTGCTCCTAACATTCAGACAGTAACTCTTGTTGCTTTGCATGTTGATAGAAATGGAATTTCCATCCCCCTTNCATTGGGACACTTGCTTGGTTTTCCAAGACCTTCTGAGTTCAAGGTGTTTAGCTTTAAATGGAAATCTTAATATAGTTCTAAGTATGCTTCCTAACTAAAATTTGGTTTCATGTACTTTCAACTGATACCTCTCTCCACTTCCCGCCTTGAAAATTTCCTTAAACAATGTAATTGGAAATGATTTAGTATCACTCTTTTCTCCTCACCAGTCCCTGTTCTTATTTGAAACCTAAGTGCTAAGCTAAATTTTGAAGTTGTAAGTTTATTTTAATAAAGGAATGAAGAATTCTTCAAGGTCAGGTTTCTGGGATTTTTGTTTGTTTGTTTTTTAACTTTTAAGCTTGCTAGTAGGAACTAGGCAGGAGTCAGAAGACACTGCCTATGTGATAAGATGCTTCTCATTGCTTTATTGGCAGTACCTTCCATCTGCATGAAGTTATGGAAGCTTCCAGGTGCTTCTGAATTCAGAACCGCCATCATACTTCAAGACGCAGCATGTTCTAGCTAAGAGCTAGAACACGTAAGCTTAGGACATCTAATGCTGCAAGTCTGCCCACCATCTAAGAACAGCCTGTGGTTTGGGTACCAAAGATGTCTATTTGAGTATGAAACCTGTGTGGGGTGGTACGTAGCAGTGTTCTGGGAGAAACTGTATGCAGCAGTCACTGCTTTTCCAAGAAAATGGTCAACCTTTAATCATCAAAGTAGAATTTGTTTTGTGGGCTTAGTTTGGTTACTGGCAGGTGTTATGCCCTGTGTATAAACGCTAATCTACAAATAGATGTCAAAAATCTGTGAGGAGAGCTTCAGTCTAAATTGTTGAGGTAGCTTGCAAGTGAGAGTCATAGAACTAAGTCTTCCACCAAGGTTTTAACTATTCTGGGTCATGACCCTTCTCTCTGGTTTTCCTCTGCATTTGTTAACATCCTTCCTTTGCAGGAAAAGGAGCTATAGATGTGAAAGCTATATTTAAATAATATGTGTCTTTCCAGTGGGTGTTTGGACTCCTGCCAAGAACAACTGGTAGTGTTTTCTCTCTTCCAAGAGGAGTAGGAAATGGGGGGGGGGGGGGAATGGATTGCCTGAGTCGAGCAATGTATGGGAAGCAAGTGGCTGAGCTCCGAGAGAAGAGGTGACTTGGCTATAGCCTTAAAGCAGAGGAGTTGCTTTTTGTGAGGTAGAGGTGGTGACTTTACTTTTTTTTTTTAGTACTATTGTGTATCCATATAAAGCTTGTGACATCTACAGAAACATGCAAAGGTTCATACTCAATAGCACTTCCAAAAGTAACTGCTTCAGGAATTAATACTTTGTGCAACATACTGTAATACATTTAACTTTTGTGTCACGGTTCGGTGCTTTTTCAGATGCACGTGGTAATTCTTTCACTGTCTTTCAGACGTTGTGTTCTGCGTTATGTGCTTCAGAGAGACATTATCAACCACAAGTGACTTCTTGTATGTCTCACTAAATGGCATCGCTTTTAGCTCCAGATTTTTGCAGAGCTGAGGCCCTCATCTCCTTCTGTGGCTGTAGGAACATGGAAGCTCTAATAGAGTTGACTGTTCAGTGTCTGTGACCTGAAATCATAACGTCTGTGAGCAGTCTATGAGTTAAACCTCGGTCTGTGTAGTGTAAATATCCTGAAACTGCAAAAATAGCAGTTTGAGGAGGCTTTATGCATCGTAGGCATAGCAGCATAGTTTTTCAGACCATCGGGTCTATCGGGGCTTAGGCCACCTAGTGTGCTATGTGTTTTCTTGACTTAAAAGCGACATCCAACCTAGCAGTACTTGTTTATAACGATGGAAAAAAAATTGTGATAAGTTTTGATTGGCGCAAGCAGAGGTATGAAAAGAGGAGAGGAGAAACATCTGCAGTTGTTATGGCATGTTTGAATTGAAGTAAAACCAGAAAAGAGCAGGGAACAGGCAACTTTCTCCTTTAATTGAAAGAAAAAAAGAAACAAAAAAAAAAAGAAACCAAGTTTTAAGTGGTGAGTGTGCTTTTTATGTTTATGTTATGAGAGAACACTGAGAGGAATGAAAATAGCTATTTCAGATTACTTTTAGAAATTATCGTGCTCTTCTTTCCCCCCTTTAAGTAAGACTTGGCCAAACTGCTAAGCAAGCCAAAAGCTCTTGTTTATGGCTCTCTGTCGGGAATGAGGTTAATTAGCATGTGCTGCACAGAAATACCCCGCCAGCCAACACGCCTGAAGTTAGCAGCAGCTAGTGTTTCGGCATCAGCGAGCGGATTGACGGTGCAAGCCAAGCCGGTAAGTCCAAGGCTCCGGGCCTGTGCCCTTTCACCCACTTTGCTGGCGAGCATGTGACAGCAGAGGAATGCAAAGGAGGGGAAGCGTACAGCAGCTGATGATTAAATTGGCCTTTAAGGAGGAAAAGAAGTGTTCAAAGAAAGGGACTCGAGGGAGCCGTTGGTGTTCGGCCGTCATAATTCAGAACAGCCTTAAAGGCTTCCAGTTTTAAGTAAAGGGAAGGGATATGAGAAGGAACAAGCCCTTTGATTGTTTCACGTCTTAGCGTCAAGTAATACAGTCCTAGAACTAGACTTGTCTGTCTTTTCAGGGCTTGTTTACTTGATTCAGGATTAGTTCTTGCTGGATTAATATTTCTGCGTTTGGGAATAAGGAATATTTTTCCTTAACGAAGTTTATTTAATTCTGTGATCACGCTAAGTTTTAATTCATTAAAATATTGGGTTTTTACTGTTTATGCTTAATGCTATTTATAATCTTTTTCTGCCCTGGATGGTAGAAATGCATGTGCCTAAAAAGGAAAGGGTTCCTGAAATTCTTTCTCTTCAGAAACAGAGGGGAATATGGTTACAAATTCCCAGGTTGAGAAGTCACAGGGGAGTTGAAGGATAATAGAAACTAGCTGATCTGATACTTACGACGCTGGCATTCCAGAATACAAAATTCCATGAGTGAACTGGAGAACCTGTTGGCCCTTCTTGAGACAAATCCAGGTGCCTGATTCTCTGTATGGGATATGGTTGGTGGTGTTGTGTGGTGTTTTTTGGGGGTTGTGGTTTTGTTTTTTGTTTGTTTTTTTTTTTAATCCCAGTCTTAATAGTACTGCTAAACATATGATGAATTCTTAACTTTGAGTGCTTTCCCCTTTTGCAAACCCCGTTGAGTCCATGTATTACTGCTGCCTGTCTCCGTTTTATTGCTCTCTTGCAGCGTTGGTCTTAACATCAAACTGATGATGTGCAATTTAAATGAATGAAGGGACAGCTGACTTTGACTTCCTCATACTTGTCTACAGCAAGACCCCTATGAATAAGCAGTTGTTAGTGACAGAGTCATTAAGTAGTACAAATTGCAGTTGTTACTAGGGCACACAGGGCTTGTCTTAAAGGTTTTGAACCTGGTGTTCAAAGCTGATTTGGTTTCTTGGTTGTCCTAACCATGCACTGTACATGCATAGATCAAATTGCGTACTATCGGTATGACACTGTAAGCTTTAGCTACCCTTCTGGAAACCCAGGAGCCTGATTCACCGGCCTCTAGAACTTGAGCAGTGCTGATGGATTTGGGAGATCTGTGAATTGCCATCAGCCACTGTAGCAGTAGTTGTACTGTAGAGGCTGATCACTGCAGGCTGGTCTAGGGATAGGCACTTTAAATATAGCAAACAGTCACTACTTGTTGGTCAGCAACCTTACTAGAGGCTGCGCAACAGCACCTATCTTGTTCATCTCTGCCTAATGCTCCTCCTATTCCCATATTGTGTATTTACTTCCTAAGCCTACTATTACTGCAGCATTCCCAGTGCTTACATTCCCTTGTTGTCTACTCATGTGCCTTTGCACCTCCTCTTTGTGCACCAGATGACTTTGATGTAGTAGACTATTTACAGACTAGAGGAGAAGCCCTACAGTCATAATAAACCGCTTTTGAAGCGCCCAGGTAAACAGTACTGGTTAGCCCTCGCATGCTGTTCAACAGGGGATGAATGTTTACCAGAATTTAAGTTTAATTACAAAGTGTAAGCTTCAGGTTTGCAAAAGAAATATAAATGTCAGCCTTTAGGATTCAAAAGGTGTGAAGTAGCTGAACTTTCTTTTGCTTTTGCTTAAAAAGAAATGCCAGTGCCAGTTTAAAACACTTGGTTTTGATAATGATGTGTTTTGTACCAGTAAAAATGTGAAATTAAAAATTGCCCTTTAAGCCTGACCTACAGATGGGATTGTGGATTCCTCTACCTTTTTGCTGTACTTCAGAGTGTGTTTTATTTAGGATTATGTGCAGAAGTTTTGGTAAGCTAATAAATGAATGTGGACAAAAGACTTTGGAACCACAATGGTCTCCTCAGGAATATTTGGTTTGGACCATTTCAATGTTATACATAGAGCCTGTCTGCAAAAATCTATGTTTTGATTGTAAGTGCTCAAACAACATTACTTTGGATTAATGATGAGTAGGGGTAACTTCCAGGATATTTATGTAGAAGTTCTGGTTAGGAAAGAAAGAAGCTATGAAGATAAGCTGATAAATAAGAGCATACAGTTCAGTTTGAACTGGCTGTATCCTCAGACAGAGTTGAGACATAAATACGTAAACAGAATCACAGTTACATTTCTGTTTTAACTTCCCATGGTTTCTATTTGAGCCTGTTATGCCTGCCCATTGTGATGGTCTTTTGTATATATTGGCACCATTGCTGATGTTTGTTTGTGTAGTTAAACTGAGCTGCAGTTCTATTAAATTTCCTCTTAACTTCAGATTTGTTTACGTGAAGGTCATTTTTCTGACACTTGTGGTTGGTTTCCTCAACTCTACATAGTTTTGATTTTGCATTTGTTTGCTTGTCAGAACTCAGAGCCGCAGGGGCTATAGCATCTTAGTGCTGTGACTAATCAGCGTGAAATTAAGATAGGAAAAAAATTTCAGAGGAAGTTACGTCCAGAAGCAGCTTTGTTTTATGAGTCAAAGTGAAGACTTTAAATACTACTTGTTTCAAAATGATAAAAAAAAGTTTTCTGAATCTCCTTTATTGTTACAGAGTGACATGCTATGTACCTGTGATACGCTTTTTCTAAATATTATGGCTTTAATTTTCTGCTCTGCTCTGAATTTTTACACATTGTGTGCATGCACGATATTCAGCTTGCTGCAATCTTGCCAAAAGGCCTAAGTTACATGAGAGTGCTTTGCTTCCATTTTCAGCTGCTGTGGTTAAAAGAGGTACCTTCGTTGACATACTGGACGCTCAGCCTGAAGTGCAAGCACAGCCTGTAAGGAGGAGACAAGTACAGTATGTAAACTTGGCATACTTTGAAATATTTCCCAAAATTACTGTGTAGAAGGTATTTCACTAGAAATGAACTAGCTCCTAGTTCTTTTGAACAAAAAGGAAATAACTTTTTAACTTTGCTTTTTGACAGAACTCTCTCTGAAAATGGCAGAAGCTCATCAAGCAGTAGCTTTTCAATTTACAGTAACTCCAGATGGGATTGACCTGCAAATGAGCCATGAGGCACTCAGACAAATTTACCTATCTGGTGTCCATTCATGGAAGAAAAAGTTCATCAGATTCAAGGTATTTTAAATTTGTCAAGTCCACCAAATTTGAGAGTTATTTAATGTTTTATAGATTTATTGACATTTTGGTTAGGTAAGACTTAATTTTGTTGCCTTTATGGCAAATAAAGTTCCTTATAGTGAAAGACTTGTGTGGGTATTAGTTAAGACAAGGCATACTGAAGAAGGTAGCACTGGGTGATGCTGTAAAGACTGAAAGGGTATATCTTTTTGATTTATTCTATGGAAGCAAGATGAAACAGCTGTAAACACTAACAGCAGCTTTAATTTACTTCATTCTCTTTATAATACATCATGTAATTATGTAATCTTTTAGCATAAATCAGAAACATAATTAGTTCTGATTTTTAGTGTCATATCACTTAGAGATACTCTTGATTTTATGTATTCTTTGCCAAAATTACATTTTCAAATTAAGGAGAATGTTTGCTGTTTTCAAAAAGTTACCTGAACATCTATCTTGCACAAGTTATGCTAAGTAGTAATGTTTCTGATGAGGTATTTGATATCGATTGTTGTGGATTTATTGTTTTGTTCACAGGAGCATAAATGGTAAGTCTCTATTTTATTAACAGCAGACTAGATAAGCTACAGGTTATCTTCAACATCTCTTTCAAAAATGTATTTTTAACAGTAGTCGTAATAAAATCTTCATATAAAGCTATGAGAAGGACTGTTTAAATGACATTAAAAAAAAATCTTGATTATTGTTTTCAGTGTCTTGTTCAATATAAGATTTTTGCCATGTATTTATTTAGAGGGGCCTAACTCCATGTAAGTGGGAATTATTGAAGTGTCGTTTGTTCCAAAGTTGTTTGTTAATTTCAGAATTTTTACTAAGGCTTGCAGCAGGATCACAAAAGAACTTAAAAGTCCCTTTAATTCTTAACTAAATCCATTCCCTACTCCTGAGTTAAGCATATGTAAGAAAATGTTGCATAATCTTAACTTCTTGTTTAAAACTAAGTGACTTAAATGTGTTGATTTTTGTTTCTTTCCATGGTAATATGAAGTCAACCACTTTGGTATGAAAAAATTATGTGAAGGCTTTTCTTTCCAGAATGGAATTATCACTGGCGTTTACCCTGCTAGCCCATCTAGCTGGCTTATTGTAGTTGTGGGTGTGATGTCAACGATGTACGCCAAAATTGATCCATCTTTAGGAATAATAGCTAAAATCAACCGAACACTTGATACAACGTAAGTAAACTGAAAAGTTACTGTTCCTCTGAAGTAAACTGGGTTTTTTTTTTTGTAGCTACTATTAAAGCTAATCCCGTTAAAGTGTATCAGTTTTTGAACAGTATGTTTGTGACAGAGAAAGCCCAATAAGCAGATGTATGAGGGTTGTTAGGTAGGTTGTTATACCAGTATTACTACATTGTTTTCTGAGTATTTGGGAAGCACATCTGGCAAGTTCTGTGGCCTTTGATCTTGCTGCATGAGAGGGTGTTTGGAAAGGAGTTTATGAAAAATGGCTCAATAGGCATGAAGCTTGTGTAATGCCTGCCTGTAGTACCATTAGACTTAGGTTTGTAACATTAGATTCTCTTTAGAAATTAAGTTGACATTAACTGGCACACACTGGCTTTTGTTTTAAATAGTGGCTATATGTCAAACCAAACACAGAACGTCGTGAGTGGAATACTTTTTGGCACAGGGCTTTGGGTTGCCCTTATTGTCACAATGCGCTACTCTCTAAAAATGCTGCTTTCCTATCATGGTTGGATGTTCGCTGAACATGGCAAACTTTCTGCAAGCACCAAGTTTTGGATGGTAAGGATATATTGTCTTCATCTTAACTTCTATCTCCTCTGTATTCAAAGCCCTAAAAGAGAAAATTTTGTAGGTTTTTCCTTGCTTGTGTTTTCTGTGTCATGGGACAGGGGGCTGTTAGGTACATATTTCTACTAACTACTGTCATCCTTCTGATGCTATAATTATACTATTCAGGATGGCCTTGTAGAAGGAAGAGTAAAGACTTCAAGAATAACTTCTAAATTTGCCAATGCCTTGGGACTCTGTGACTCGAATACCTACTTTTTCACTATGTGCAAGTACAGCTTAAAGAACTTGGGCTGCAGCACCAAAGAACCTTGTCCCCCCCAGAAAGTACTTTAAAGTTCTCTGTTGAAATGTTAGGATTTCTAGTCATCCATTCTAAAATTAATCTTATGCTTGAAGAAAAAAATACCAAATGTCCTTTCAGTTGATTTAGTAGTATGCCTCCAAAATGAGTTGGAGAAAAAGCATAAGGTAGGTACCTGGCTATGCAGTTGTGACATAAGGATAAGACGAGAGTGATTTGGCTCCTGTTGATTATTGCGGTGCTTCGGAAAAGGATTCTTGAGGGACGTGATGAGTGTAAAGTGAGGAAATGTACATATAGATGCTCCAAGAGATGAGGTGTTGTGGTTGTGTTTTTTTTTTAAGTGGACTCAATTGTTTCAACTCACTTTTGCCAGTACCGTTGTACAAATAACTTAAGAGCCCTACTACGATAAAATTAGTCTCTGCAGCCTCAAAAATTAACTGACGTGTGTTAGACTAGCAACATGTCGTGATTTATTATGAAATATGTTCAAGAACAGGTATCCAGAATGGTACACTGAAATAGAATGTAATGTTCATCTGTTACATATGAAATTTCTAATTGATAGTTTCTCCTGGAAGCAGTATCAGGAGCCTCATGACTCGAGTTTGTACAGTACAGGCTCTGAATGGTAAGGCTTTCTGTCAATTGCTTGAAGCTGTAGCTCTCTGGGTTTTCAGCATGTCCTACCAGATAGATATTTTAAAGCTGTTAATATTGCCTTATCAGCCTTACACAGTATGAACTGTAATGCTACTTAACGTGCTTTGTTGCATGTTGTATTTATAAATTTGTCTATTCTATATGTTGCGAATGTATTTTTGTTGTGTATTATATATGTTTTAAAATACAGAACACTATAAAGGTGTGTGCCCAGCAGTGTCTTATCTATACTTAATATGGAGCTCTATTTTAATAACTTATTCTTTCTTCAGCTAGTCCCAACAAAAGACTGTTTTCTCTAGTAAAACAGTACCAACTACCTTGGCTTTCTAGCTTTTTAATATCCTTTAATATTGTATAATTTTCTGGAGGTGTTTTCCTGGTTGTTTTGTTTTTTTTTTCTTTTTCCTTAGCTGTTTTTCATGCTGATTAACAGCATGAAAAATGCTGTCATGAATGTACTGTCTTCTGTTCAAATAGTCATGCAGATCAAAAACCTTAGCTCTGATTTCAGTCACAGCACGAAGTGATTTTTCTGTCTGATTGGAAGTCTGGTGACACTTTTAATGCACGTACTTCATTTTCTAAAGTCAAATTTCCTGTACTAGGATTAGGGGAAAAATCCAAGTATTGGCTGGTGTTTTAAAAAAAAAAGTTAAAAAATAATAATCTGTGAACAGGTGCAGTGCATGCTAGAAGGAGATTATTTGCTGTGTCTGCATATGAAATCAGAGACGTAATTATGTGTGTCTGCCAGGTCACTTTAATGTTCTCAAACTGTTATAAATTCTCTACTACAAGTTTACTTAAGAGATAAATACTGGGAAATGTGTTTGCTCTTTTTTGTCAGTTGAGCAGGTTCTCTCTGTCTGAAGATAATTTCAGCCTTTCCTAGCTTAAGAGTTCTGGAATAAAATTGTCTCTAAGTATGGAATTAGGTTTTCTTATGAAAAGCTGAGCTTTTTTTTCCTCACCTGACTTTAAATTTAATGTTGTCATGAAGCACAACTAGATTTCATTGGGCTGATCACTGTGGTGCATCCATGTATATCTGGTGACTCTCTGATACAGATCCGTTTGCAGGGAGGTCTTTGGTGGTGATAATACTCTGCAATTCTTAATAGTTTTGTGCTGCCTAAAACAACCTCCTCA
>VZTL01033204.1:0-18904 GCA_013400535.1 Scopus umbretta
ACTACAACCCTTTGAGCTCTGCTTTTCAGCCAGTTCTTCACCTAGAACACTGTGAACCCGCTCATCCTACACTTGGAGATAAGTTAAGAAGTTTTATGCACTTGAGGAAGACTGTCTCTTCATGACCCATCTTCCAGAAACAATGGGCTCAGATCACAATCTCTGAAGAAATATACTACACAGGGTACTGAAGGTGTACAGGTTTCTAGCCTTTTAACCATTACAAAAGAAAGTGATACTAACTTCTATTTATCCTGTGGAGGTCAGGATAAATAATGGTCCTTCTTCGTAGCCTGATCTTCTAGGGTAGGCCAAGAAGGCATTCACCACAGAAATGACTGGTAAATTCATGCAAGTACTTACTGAGCTAAAAACTGCCACCTCGCCAAGCAGGAAAGGTGAGAGACCTGTAAACTCTTAAATTGTTTTGAGAAAAAGCAAACAAACCAGAAAGTAGGAAGTTTTTCCCTTTGTCTTTTTTAATTATAGACCATGTCAACCTTCTGAATTTTAATTATATAATTTTCATGACCTTTCAGTGAAGCTGGATCATAAGCTTTGAGCACTTGAAGTTTGCATGACAGCATAATAGCCATTTTCCTATCCTGTACATAATTTGCAGTGGAGGCTGAAAAAAACAAACAGAGAAAATGAAGCTAAATCTGGTCTCAATTTTGAGCACAACACTCAGAGTTAGGAGGGTTATATTATTCTGAGTTATGAAATAAGAGGTTATTTCATGCAAAAGGAACTGCCTCTAGCAGCTTGCACACCATGACTCATACTGCCATCCCTGATGACAGTGCTTACCCATGAAACACATTTCTGTAAGCTTTAAGAATACTCCAGAAATGTCCGTAAGCTCCAATTTCACTACCCCAGAAACAAAGGAAGTCAAGGTCTGTGAAAAAAAAAAATAAATAAAAATCAGGAAGGTCCATATGCCTTCAACAAAAATCTGAGATGGGGGATCACTAAAACTTATGTAAAAACTTGTATTATTTCCTTCCAAAAGCTATGATTCCCTTGGAATGACTTCCATTCCCTCAAAATACAAAGTTGGAAGACACTGAAAGACAAAGAGCCTTTGCTGCCTTTTTATGCCATGGGATATCAGGTACATAAGTCCTTTATGGCCTCATGATCAGGTATTGATATTTATCTTCTGTAGGTGCTTTATTGTTTTCTCTTCAGCTTATTTCTTAAGTGTGAAGTCTGCTTTCAAAATCCAGCAGAAGGTATACTCCTAGTGGAAGTCTCAACCTGAATCCTGAAGGAAAATGTTTTATCCTTCTGAAGTCAGCCTTTTATACAACATTTTTTTCACATTATTTTGTGTACTGAAAGAATCCAAAAGAATTAGTACCAGCTGTTACAGGTAACAAGCATTTTGCTGCAGATGTTGCTATTTCATATCTATTCCTATTATTTTAACTATAGGACTTCTACTGACTTCTTTAGCCAAATTAATCTTGAAGTCATAGACTTTACTAGCTCCTATTACAATACTATTTGAGGACCTCCATCTGAAACTTTATGTCAATTCTCTGAAACTTTCTCCAATTTGCAGCAGTCCATGATTTAATTCTTGTTCCAAAGACAACAAGAATTCTCCAGTTTTGCTGCAAGATGCTTCAGAAGAACATGTTCTGGAGAGTTTTTCTGTTCACACAGTCATCTCAATACTCATTATTTAAAGAACTCATACCTTCTCAGACTCTTTCTGGCCTCCTTTTCTTACTTTTTTTCCATAATAGTTCATAAAAAACATCAATAAACTGAAATCCTTCTGTGTTTATAATTAGAGCATAGGCATTGGTTTTTGCCCACAGCTATGTACAAAAATATTTTTTTCTAATTTCTGCTTCTTTCTTTTTCTTCTTTGTATGCCACTGAGGGAAAGAGATAAGGTTGTCTTAAATTTGTTAAGGCTACCTTCTGTGTTGATTTCCTACTTTGTTCCCCTCTGGTTATTACAAGTTTGTCAGGGTAACCTTATCTCTGAATTTCTTTGGTTGAATGTTTGAAGTATGAGATAACATCCTTACAATGGTCTTTTTACCTTTCAGTCACTGACATAAGTTCACAGTTTCATTATTATTGCAGCTCTCCAGCTGGGAATTCCTTCTGTTATTAAAAATTGTACAAAATGTCAAAACCAGAAAACAACAAGCAATGCATATGATAACTCATGTGATATGAAGATTTATAAAATCAACTGTTATTTCCCTGTTTAAATTTCAGATACTGTTCATCAAAATAATACAAAGCACCCAGCACAGTCAGCTATTAAGAGATCTTGTCTCTTGCAGAAGAATTCAGGAAGCCAAAGTGAGATTGGGGTAGGCACTGTTCAAAACTGTTGCCCTGGATTAAAGCTGCTTTGTATTGTCAGATGAACATAAAGCAGTCAACCACATGCTTATGAATCCAAGCCCTAACATAGGCAATTAGTCTGCATTATTTTTCAATTAGCAGTAGGCTTATAGGGTTATGCACAGAGAAGCATTACATGATGTGGAAAAAAAAGGATATACATCCTTGATTCTGTCTGGATACATCTGCATGATCTTCTGATGGCAGAACTAGATCTCTTCTCAGGACTAGACTAAATGTTTGAGGCACCCTGATGCACACTCTCTAAACTGTGTGCCATCCCACCTAGAGAATTAGCATGACAGAAA
Source organism: Scopus umbretta (assembly GCA_013400535.1). Classification (NCBI taxonomy): domain Eukaryota; kingdom Metazoa; phylum Chordata; class Aves; order Pelecaniformes; family Scopidae; genus Scopus; species Scopus umbretta. The sequence continues at coordinate 2,685 of VZTL01033204.1, forward strand.
ACTATCTCTGCGCTGAATGATCCCAGAAAATGCTCTTGCAGAATAACAAAGATGTGGTCAGTGTTTAAGTCTCTCCCTGCATTGCCTTTTTGACACTTACATTAAGTACTTTCCAAGAGTTAACCTGTACTTTGGTGTGTAACTCTGAGACCAACACTGTGAGACACGGAAACTGGAATTACTTGAGCCACCTGTGGAAACTCAGCATGTCTCCACAATCTCTCATGCATCCATTCACTGCGGCTGAGCATTTACTGTGTTATGTTTCTAATCATTGAAATGCACCTGATAAATGCCTTTGAAGTATCATTGCACAGCAATTTGTGTTTGCCAACCGCTTTGTTTTCTTTAGTTAATTGCTGCATTGACAGGCTGTCCGCTCAGTTCAGTGGATCATCCTGGGAGAAGAGAGAAATTTAGGAACATATCAGCAAATATTTTAGACAATCTTTCAGAATTAATCTCTGTTGTTTTTAAATGTCTCCAGGAAACTGGAATACTGCTAATTTTCAGGAATGTTATACCTACTTTAAAATGGCAGAGGGATTTATTTGAGTTGTCCATAAGCAGTGTGTGAAATGACAGATAAATCACTAATGAAATCAAGGCCTCGGTACCTTTAACCGTGAGACATGGAAAATTCATAATAAAAACAATCTATAGTAACCTAAGAATAAAAGCACTTTAATTAAGCCAACATTCATTAAGCCCCTTATAATTGTAACATGGGACAGAAAAAGTTTGCTCTGCTATATTGATGTGCTGCCAAACCTAGAAAGAATGTGTTTTGAAAATCAGTCAATGCATTGACCTTTCAAAGTTTAAATGCAAACTTGGGTTAAAGCTAGGTTCAGATCCAGCAAATTTAATTAAATGAGTGTGATAACAGTAGACCCAGTTAAAGATAAAGTGAGTTGCTGGCTTATTTCTGCCTATGAGTTACACTGTCTAAATAAAGGCACCGCTAATAATTTAATTTACTTTCAGTTAAATATAAATACAAGGAAGTAATTAAGTTATTATTTTGATGCAAATAATATTGGCACAGGTGTTAAACTTCTTTAAAGATAAGTATTATGGAGATATGATATACCTCCCTGAAATTGTCCCTGAAAGTGTAAGGAGAGGAAAATTCCCTATTTTTTTTTAATACATAAATCTCATAGCAAGCTAAATATCATATATTTTGAAAGCATCTCTCACGCTTGCTATGCCTCATGGTATATAATGTATGAAGACTTACTATTATGTTTTAGAAGACTATGAATAGGAGAAAGGTTTCTAGATCCAGCATCATTATTCAAAAAGTTTCAGAACAGGAGAATAAATTCAGGTCTCTACCCATATTACCATTAGTATCCCTAAAATTCATGCACAGAAAACAAAACAGAAACAGTTTAAGAAATTCATATCATCTTGAGCAAAGGAAAAGTAATAGCTGAAATTTACTGCAACCGATGACTCCGCTAACCAACTTTAATGATGAGATTATATGTTACATACACGGCTAGAACACCCCAAAGCATACAATCCTTGGTAGAAATTGTAAAGGATAATTAGGCAGACTGACATGATAGCTGAGATGTTAAAAGTAAGTATAGTTGTAATTATGATATAGTCACATTAATGTATTTGTTTTAATTTAAATATGTCTTTGTGCCAATAATGCAAACCTGTAGTTTCAAGCACTCTGACTTTCATCCTTACATCTTGTTTGGCAACAGCCCGAAACTAAAGTTGTTTAATGCATATGAAGCATAATTCTCTTACTTTGCAGAGGGCAAATATAACTAACTCATATGACCTGCATAATTTCTGTCACTCCATGTAATGACTACAGGAATGCTTAAAGGCTCCGTTAAGTTTCTTGCTTCCTAGATTCATTTGTAAGCTCCATATACAAAACAACTGTGAGGTGGGAGATATATGGAAACAGTTCCATGATTGTAACTTATAGGCTGAGGTTTTGCACAGTCTCAGGATAAACCTTCCATTCTCTATCATTTTGAAACTGAAATTCTTCCAAGTTCTCATTTGACTCATAAATCTGATACCTAGTCAGTATATCTCAAAGCAAAAAAAAATCCCATCCCTCTTTCTCAAGGATTACTTTCTACCACTACCTACTTTTAAAAGCCCTGTCTCAGCTACTGCTGAGTGTGAGGGGCTGCACCAGTTGCAGGGAGCTGGGTCAGTGGGGGGATCACTGAGGAACCCCAACCCTCCTGGAACACTGTTGCCACCATCTCATCCAGGGTAGCTCAGGCATGGTATAAGGAGGGGGCTGGAGCCCAGGCACACGAAGGGGGTTGGAATGCTGTTCCTGTGTCCAAGAGGCAGCAGAAGTGCACAGGGGAGCAATCCCAGTTAAAAGGGGCCCTCAGCCCCTCAGCCTCTTCTCCTTCTCTTCTCCCACAGTAGTGTATCTTTCAGGCCACAGGCACTCAGCTCCCAGAACAGCCATATTTTGCCATATACATAGCCATTCAATCATTTATTAGCAGTCCTGGCTAACCAGGGAGGTCCCAGTGGACTGGAGGTTAGCAAAAGTGGTACCCATCTACAAGAAGGGCCAGAAGGAGGATCCAGACAACTCCAGGCCTGTTAGTGTGACCACAGTGCTGGGGAAGGTTATGGAATAGATGATCTTGAGTGTCATCATGCATCACATACAGGACAACAAGGTATTCAGACCCAGTCAGCATGGGTTCATGAAAGGCAGGTCCTGCTTGACTCACCTGATGTCCTTCTATGACCAGGTGACCCACCTAGCAGAAGAAGGAAAGGCATTGGACGTTATTTACCTGGACTTTAGTAAGCCTTTGACACTGTCTCCCACAGCATTCTCCTGGAGAAACTTAGGGCTTATGGCTTAGGCAGGTGTACTCTTTGCTGGGTTAAAAACTGTCTGGATGGGCAGACCTAAAGNTAGGCTGGAGAAAAGGAGGCTCAGGGGAGAGACTGCTACCTGAAAGGAGGTTGTACACAGGTGGGGGTTGGTCTGTTCTCCCAAGTAGCAAGCAATAGGACAAGAGGAAATGGCCTCAAGTTGTGCCAGGAGAGTTTTAGATTGGATATTATGAAAATTTTCTTCACCTAAAAGGTTGTCAAGCATTGGAACAGGCTGCCCAGGGAAGTGGTTGAGTCACCGTCCCTGGAGGTATTTAGAAGACATGTAGGTGTGTCGCTTAAGGACATGGCTTAGTGGTGGACATGGTAGTGTTAGGTTAATTGTTGGACTCAATGTTTTTGAGTGTCTCTTCCAAACTAAATGGTTCCATGATTCTATGAATCTACGATCACAGTGGCTTCATGATGTCATGAGCCACTTCTATTCTGGGCCCTATAAATACATGGACCCCAGTAGCTAGCCCACAATTCTCTGAGCTTCAAGGCCCTCAGATGCAAGGGATGTTTGGTAGCAAGAGGTCCCAGAGCAGCAAGGCAGGTGGCTGCCTACCTTTGTGTGGGGCAGCAGAAATGTGGCTGCAGGATCCACGGAGGAAGAGGAGGTGGCATCAGAGTGGGGAGCACTGTCAGCTGCAATGGCCATCACTCATGTGGCTGATGGTGTTGGAGCCCATGGAAGTGGATCCACCTGAAGGTCAGGAAGAGACGATGGAAGTGGATCCACCTCCAGCATGGCTCACCTGGCACCACTATGCTATGCCAGGGCTCCTCTCCATGATGCTATGGCAGTGGCATTGCAGGAGTGCTGGCCAGTGCTCTACCATCAGCACAGCCTCTGCCTCTGGCATTAGCTGGGAGGCCCAGCCTCCATGCCTGGCCATCCTGCAGGCTTACATATAACATCTCCCGGCAATCAGCAATTATTTTGCTGGTTGTCCTGGGTGGTATAAGCCCTGCTCTCCCATACCGCCACCCCTCCCAAAGGGGTGCCATCTCCTCTGCTTCAAGCCCCAAGAAAAGGGGATGAGATGACCTAGCTTCTGCCAGTCTGCTGCACTAGAGCAACGGGAATCATCCCTCAGAAGACCACCAAGGTCCCTGGGTGGTGTTTCTTCAGTCTGAGGATGAGAAGGCTGCCTGACAGGTGGTTGAAGATCAAGCCAGACCCTCCATGGCAGTGCATGAAAAATAACAATAGATGAAGTAAGGAAGTTGAGAGACAGCCTTTCCTTTGGAGAAGCAGAAGTCTGCAGTTCTGCCAGGAAGAAGTGCTGCCCTTCAGTGTTAAGGTCCCTGATTCATTAGGAGTTCTTTTCAAGATTAGGCAATAAACAATTTTAAACACAAGAAATCAAGGAAAAAAAAACAAAACAAACAATAAAAGGCTTTTGTCCTCTCTTATTTGGTATTTTGGTGACTGCACCTGGACCCCTGTGTCCCCTCCTGGTCTCCCCAGCCCAGGAAGGACACTGATGCATGGGGTGTGGGCTCAGCCCAGGGCCTTTGAGATCATGAGGGGTCGGGGCACATGGCACAAGAGGGCAGGCTGAGGGAGCTGCCACTTGTCATGAGGGTGGTGAGACACTGGAGCAGGTTGCTCAGAGAATTTGTGGATACCCCATCCCTGGAAGTGTTCAAATCCAAGTTGGCTGGGTTTTTGAGAAACATGATCTACTGATCATGTGGCAGGGGGGTTGGACTAGATGATCTTTAAAGGTCCCTTCCCACCCATGCCATTCTATGAGTCTATGATTCTTTGGTCACCACCAAGAGGAGAAGGCTCAGGGGTGGACCTGATTGGTGACTACAGCTGCCTACTGGGAGGGTGTAGAGAAGATGAATCATCACTCTTCTCAGAGGTGCTCCATGGCAGAAGGACAAGTGGCACCAGGCCCACATTGGCAGATGTAGAAATCCCAGTTAGATAAGAGGAAAAGACTGTCACCATGAGGGTGCTCAGACATGGCACACATGCACAGAGAGGCTGCAGAGTCTCTGTCCTTGAGGGTATCCAAACATGACTGAACAGGGTCCTGAGCAACCTGGCCTGACTGGGCTGCTTTGAGCAGGAGCTTGGACTGGAGACCTCCAAGGATCTCTCCCAACCTCTGTGCTTCTGTGGTTCTTTGAATGTCAACCTTCCTGCCTTACCCAAATTGGAGCCACCCACAACCTTGTGGAAGGTGGCCTCTGTTCCATCACCGCCCAGGTCCTTCCTTCAGACAATCACCAGCATGGGTGACCAGCCCACCACTGACGCGAGGCACTCATCACCAGCAACTGCCCCATGGGTGGGCTTTCTTCTGCTGATCGCAAGGCAGTAGTCCTCCTTCCCTCTAGTTTCCTTCTCGTGTCCATATCTCACCCTTTTGCTATTACACTTCTTGGGTAGAACTGGGTAATAAACAAGACTACTAAATGCGAATGCACAGCCTAACAGCTAGCCTGCTGTTTGAAAAATATTGTTTGGCTGTTGGGAAGGAAATGATCCATGGAGTCTGTCAAAACAAGGCTGCTTTGGTATAACCCTTTACATGCTCAAAGCTTATAACTCATGTACTCGTAAACTGTAAACTTTATGCAAACATAAAATGAATCCCATCCACTTCCAACTCTCATTAGAAACTCAACATACTAACAACTTGAGAGTAGGGGTAAAGTAGGCTGAAGAAGTCCTAAAATTAGCTTTCTAGATATGAGGATACCATGACAGTAAAACTAGAACTTTGATTTAGATTTGTTTTAAGAGACAAAAATCTTCTGCTGTACTAAAGTTGTCTACACAAAATTGTTCTTTGGGTGGTGTGACGAACACAAATATTTCTTCCTGTGAACATTCACAAATCACACACATTTATGCATCACATTGTAAGATCACTGCTGCCTTGCATAGCTGCTTATATCCAAAAAACAAATATACCTGTCATTTTACCTACTGTCTCTAGGCAACATACAGGTCTAATGGAAGGCAATTTCTCAAAAAAAAAAAAAAAAAAGAAATAGTTTCAAGCATAATAGTCCTTACTTCTGAAGGTAATTTTTTTTAGACTCCAACAGTCATATTGATTTTGCTGAGTATGGTGAAACTTTCGGATTCCAGAGACACAAGGATTTCTTCTAACCGTAACTTTTCGTACTCTTGTACAGTTTGCACTTCAGCAAGGCAAATTAACAGTTTAGTCCAATTCCAGTTGAACAGGTGAACTAATTATGGTAGAACATTACATACTGACAAGTTCTTATAATGACATTTCTAGCAGATAAAAAATGAAGAGATGAAATCTAAATTAGTCACACCCTTAGGTTTTCTCTTCATGACAAAAAGGCTACTAGCGGGGCAACCTACAGAATATTACCTGCTCTACCTGTTCATTTGGTTATGTTTTCACTTCTTTTCTAATAGATTATCTTCACTTAAAAAAAAAAAAAAAAGACGTGGGGCTGAGGGGTTGTAGAGGCTTAACTGACCTTATGAGGAAATAGAGAAAAACTTTGTTGCAAACAGATGGAAGAAAATAGTACTGTACTATAGAGATAAAAGGAAAGGGAAGAAGACTAATAAGATTTTGATGGCCCATAAGTGTCTGTAGATTATAGATATGCAGTATACTTATAATACAGCACAGATCTGTCAAAGAATTAAGCCACATACTCCTGATATATTGTTAAGAAATTCCAAACATTAAGTTCTATATCAATGGTAAAAAAAAAAAAAAANNNNTATAAAAAGGAAAAAAAAAAAAAAAAAAAAAAAAAGTCCTTTTATGTTGCATAGGAGCCTTGTAAATAGGTCCAGACAGTGATTCTAATCAATGATTTATAGCAGGCAATCTCCCAGACCCAGATCTCCCAAAACTATTCAGATAGCTCATTCCCACTGAAGTCAGTGAAGTCTCAGCAGTAAGGCACACAGCAATATCAGTGCTGGAGTGCGCTCCATAAGTCTTATGACAGACTTTGCTTGGATGCTTTGCAATAAGAGAAAGGAGAGGGTGAAACCGTCTCCTCACATCGGTGTTACCAAGACAGGAGACAAATTTTTCCCTCAGACTGGCCAGCAGAGGCCAAGTTGAGAGGAGCATCACTACAGCATCCTGTGCGGAACACAGCGGGATTGTCTCTCTCCCACGGTGGTTTTGCTCGACTACATTACTTTCCCTGTTATTGTCCAAAATCCCTGGCTGGATAACAAGGCAATTAAGTTCCCTTTCCGCTCTCCAAAGTCCCCTTGGCCCCAAAATCTCCACTTCAGCTGGCATACTCAGTGTTAGACTAGGAGTCTGGAATCTACCTTTACTTGCAGACATCATTGTGTCCACAGATAACCTTCTTTTTGCCTTGATGCTCCCATCCATAAAATGGGGATCAGTAGGGGGCCCACATATCCCACTCGGCAAAATGGCCTGGACGACAACTGCTGTTGGGATAGGAAGGTAAACATACACAGGGTGCATGACTCAAAAGCCAAAACTATTTGAGAGATAATCAACACCAAACTGATCGTGTTTGAGAGGAAGAAGGTCGTCAGCTGGATTTAAGAGCAAACAGAGAATTACCAAGACGCTTTTGAGAAAATAAGTCATCATGAAGGGAAGTATAAATGAAGCATGAAAATTTGTAGTGGTGGGGAGAGACTTTGGAGTGGCAGTGACCACAGCCAGTGTCTGGTTCGGCATGCCTGGCTATTTCGCCATGACACTGCAACCCCACAAGGGGTACAAAGGAGCCTCCACAAGGGTGCTGCATCCAGCTGGGTGCTGGCAGCATGGACTAGTATGTGGGACCCTCACCCTGGGGTGCCTGGGGCTGTGGAGGCTTTCTCACTGTTGTCTGTGTTTGTTGGCAGGGTCTGGGGAGCAGCAGGGGCAGAAGCTGGGCTGGGAAGACTACAGTGGCATGGGAATCGGCATGTACGGGGTTACTCTTCCTCCCTTAAAAGGGGACAGAGGCCTGCAACCCGCACCTGCTGAATGCGGGAGGAGGGGGGGGAAGTAGAGCTTTTTGAGATTAGTTCTATAATGGTTAATTATAGAATTAATTCTATTAATGAATTTGTTATTGAAACAGTTTTATGTGTCTGATACTGTGATTTATTTGTTGTATTACTGATCCTGAATGCATAGTTCACTGAATGCCAGTTAATTACTAGTTGTTAATAAACCCATAGCTTGCTTCAATCTTGATTTAAATTAAGCTACATAACTAAAGCAAGGTGTTTGTTTTTTTTTTTTTTTCTTGCAATGAGTTCCTATCTATTCCTCACCTTTCCCTTGCCTTGTCAGTTGGGATTATAATTCTTGAAGTAAGAGACAAACTGAAGCCTTATCTTTTAACTGCGCACTAGCCATAGTACAAATTAGGTTGAAATAATAAAACCAGTCTGTGTTCTAGATAAGCTTGTACAATATGGGGAGCTAACACAAAGCAAATTGCTAAAATTTCTCAGGCTCATCAACTGCTGGTAAAGCGTGTTAATACAATTTCAGCAATTAAGATGCATCTATTTGTCTTCTCCAATTCCAGCTCCAGGTTTCTTCCTGGATCAAACACTTCAGCTATATTTATCTTTTTGTCTTATAAAACATCATCCTCACTTTCTTCATTGAGCAATTAAATGACAAATGAATCATCTGGTTTCAGGTAGACTTCATCATCAACTCAGTGTTAAAATAAGAAATTAGCTGTTAGTCATGCTTCGTGTTTTATGTTCCTTATGTAAATTGTTACTATGTTGACAGGATAGTGGTAGTAGCATTTTTCTTGCATTCACATCATTTCTCTTCAATAGCCAGTCCTAAGAATATGAGTATAAGCTCTAATATTCAGTAGTCTTAAAAAATTTGGCCTGCTTTTATTGATGCTATCAAGAACATAACATTCATATAACCATATAACACAAAATTAAATAAATCTACAGTCTTGGACTTTATGGTCATTTGCCTGTGGAAGAAGAACTTTAAATCTTCTTTCTTTTCTCTCTTAAGTCACCTCAGGTCAACCATGACAGGTCCTGCAAGGGTTACCCAGAACAAGACTTGATGTTACAGTTGTGTCAATCTAAGGCTTACTGCCACTGGAGTCCAGTTCTCGCACCCGATGTCAGTTTTGATATCTGTGAGCAGATTTAACCAAAGCAAGTAATTTTCTGATGGTTTTGTTTTCTGAAGAGCAAAGCAGGAGTGACAGGACTAGTAAGAGGAAAAGTGAGACTGGCCAAAGGCAGGAACAAGTCATACTGTAGATTGGTTTAGCTGTAATGCGAAAACTTACCCTCTGTTTTCCATGCTTGTAGATAACATCAATCAGGAGTAATAGAAGTATTTTAAATTTGCCCTTGTTCAATGCCACCATGTGGTTGACAAGTTCAAGATATGTTGGCTCCAGAGGTGCAGACAGACCACCTCCAGATACATATACAAACACAGAGTATTCCTTTCCAAGGACAAAGACAAGGGGGGGGGGGGGGGGGAAGGTTACAGACAGGAATCAAAACATTCACCTCTAGAGACTTCAGTTACTCCTCTGCTCCCAATCGAAAGAAGCTGTAAAAGAAAACAATCCAGGAATGTGACATCCAACTTGCAATAAACAAGAATTTTTAGAAGTCTGAAGTTAGGAAAGCCAATAAGATGGGGGTTCTTTTGTTTGGATTTTTTGTTTGTTTTTTTTGTTGGGGGTGGGGTGAGGTCATAACTTCTTCATTGAACTCAGTGAATCAGCAAATAAAGTATGGGAGTAGTAAGCTAGAAGTCAGCCTTAGGAGACTGGAGAAGGCTAGAGGACCTTGAACCACAGCTAACAAAGGGCCTGCATCAAGAAACACTTGGGCTTGAGGAACTTGAGCAAGAAAATAGTGATCAGAGACCTTTGGATCCAGCAGATCAGATTTCTAACTCATCAAACACTGTGGCCCGGAATAAAAATATAGCTCAAACTTGATCTATATGGGAACAGACACCAATATCTACATATGAGCACATATGCATAAAATTTCTATTTTTTTTAATTTTAAGCAATTACACATAAATAAAGGGTTTTCCCATCCCTCCTATTCAAGCTGCGTAATGATAAACACATTGTTTATCACTAAAACTGTAGGCTGTTATTTCAGTCTCCCTCGTCTGAATCAGCAGTGATGATGCATTTTTGTTTGACCGTCAATTTTTTGAATGTTAAATTAGTCCTGTTAAGAAACTGAGAGTTTTCAAACACTTAGATGGGGCACACGTTAACCTACGCTTTAGTGTTGTCCAGTAGTATTACGAAAATAAGATAGACTATAGCCCATAAAATAGTAGGTTTTGAACTGGCCAGTGGACTACAAATTATCTACCTTTAATCTAAGCTGGTTTGGGTAACTCCCTTTCAAACCACAATTTACTTGGCAATAAGCCTGACCCCCCAAAGTAAAAAATGTTATCAGTTTTCTGAAGAACCACTTTCAGTCCATTTTATAAGTTTCTTTCAAATAAACATATGACCTGGTGACAGCTAACATGCAAGAAACAAGACTGAAGTTTAATAAAAACATGATGAAAGAGTAAATAGCCTGTGGGCACAGCAATAAAAAATGATTTATGTCTCAGCAAGCCATGATGAAATAGGAAAGAACAATGCATTGAAAGTCAGCATGTAACGCTGCCTTGCAATGAAAAGAAACATGATAAAGTCATTTACACTGGAATAGATTGACTAAGTCTCTCAGTATCAGGTCATGTCATCTCATTATGAAATGGAGTACTTCAAAATTAGAGCATTAGAAATTTTGATTGACCCAAATATCCTAGTAAGCTATTTGCCTCCCACAGTCTTTCCTCTCCACTAGATTTCTGATCATTTTACTTCATTGCTTGGGTCCTTCCACCCACATAGCCAATTACCTCATTGATAAGTACTGCCCTGCACTTAGGCTTTTGCAGCACCTGGTGGCCTTGAGATCAGACTTCTTGACCTCTTCTCAAAGGTCAGGGCACAACACCACTCCTCTGTATCCAACTTCAATAGCTCATTTAGGAAAGATCATTACTGTTATGAAATAGAATCATATGATTTCAAACTTTCAAAACCATCAGAATAGAAGCAGCGCAGTTTGAAGGTTAAAAAAAATGGAAGCTGTTTAAAGCATTTAAGTGGTGCAGAAGAGGAAAAAAATCCTTTATAGGTAGGTGATGAAGAGATAATAAGACAGAAAATGGATGTAAATGGATTTTCTAGATTAATAGCATCTGTAATTCTGCTAATATAGCATTCCAGAAGGGAAAGAAAAGACCAATTTAGTTAATATGATGGACTTTTGAAGAGATTTTGCAAGTTTTTGCTATCAACAAAGCAAATTTCTATATTGCGGCAGAACAAGTTAACAGTTGCAGATTTACTTCTCAGATACAATGAGGAACTACATAACCTAGGAGAAAACTATGTGGAAATCTGTATTTAGGTGCAACATCAAAGGACAAAGTGGCAGTTGTGTATATGTAACATGAGCTACCTTAAATCTAGCTGGCTACCTAAAGTAGTGCCAAGTAGTATCTGGCCCACTGGACATGTACAACTTGTCTGATTGACTAGCTGGGTAAATACTTAGCTGGTCAAACAGCGCTGAGATCCATGCCAGTTTCCTTGAAATCAATAGCTAGTCTAGGCAATAGGAACAAATTAAAATTTGAGTTACAATTAGAAATGTACTTTCAGCATACATCAACTTTGATTTGGAAAAGTGACTTATAACACGACTTGTAACAAACAGTGATTTATAACAAGACTTAGATTTGTAGAAACGCTTAAAAATAATTCTTAGACAGTTTTTGTTTACATTTACTTAATTTCTAAACCAGAAAGATAAAGAAAACTGCCACTATGGTATTTTTGTTTGTTCAGAGAGACATAGCATCAATCTTTAACACTGTGTATCTTTTTAAATCATTAAGTTACCTGTACTCCAAACCAGCACTAAACAGGCCAGGTACACTAACTGTATTAGTTCTTTTCCTTGTCAGAACAGCCTAACAGGATTTATCAGTCTATCTTTAAATGGTAAATGACTTACTGGCAGTGAGATAGTTACTGTATGAAGGCATAGCAGAACTCAGCCTCTGAATGTGAATGATTTTCTACTTCACAGCTTTTCCAATATTCTCTAGTTTTCCCAGCAGGTGAAGTTTCTGGTGGAACTGAGGCATTAATTTTCTGTTGAACTTTTTGTATAACCTAGTAGCTCATAAAACTCTAGTAAAAACAGTCAGGTTAATCAGGTTACAAAAGAGAACTCTTCACACAGCTATCATGCATCAGCAGTAGAAAAGAGACTGACTTTCAATAGACAGTTGCAAAAAACCTTCCTGTGCAAATAAAAGTGGCACTAGTTGGTTGAGTAAGTTAACGTAATTCTGCTTTTGATTGATATAAAATATTTACGTCTACTAAATCATATCTGTATTCTGATAAATAAATTAGATCAAAAATCATTAAAAACAAATTAATATCTTCAAATATGGTCTACACACATAATATCAATTTTAATATAGAAATGTGTCATTTATAAAATATCTTTAAAATATTTAATATATCCATCTTACCTTTGAAGATTGTAATGCATACAAAAGAGTCTAATATGTGATAATTAATTTTTAAATATATACTTGATAGTGATTCTTAATTTATAAAGTAATTAGTGGAATTACTAAGAATTGGAGTGCTGACAAAGAGAAAGATAGGTTAAATCTTTTATGCAGATCTAAACTCCAATCCCTATTGGGAGTACAACACTAAAGCTAGGCTGATCAACCCCTGTATAAAATATTTTCCTGAAGTTACTAAAACATCTGCTTGATCCTTAAGCTCCTTAAAGGGCAGTAACATAGCAATCTTTAAATCAAAAGAGAAGGAAACTCAGCTCAGATTTATACTGTGGTGGAAGCATCTTGTATATTTTTGCTTCTGTTCTACCTCTCATAAGCACCTGAACTTCCTTCATGCAAGAGGAAAGCAACAGATTCACTACTAACCAATTGCACTTAAAAGCACAAAAATCTAGAAGGAAACAAGTAATAGCAAAGCCTGAATTGCAGAGTTAGCATTACTTGTGTATTCTTGCACGCATCTTTCAAATATAAAGAGATTTGGAGCAACAGTTTGTTTTCGATGTTTCCTTAAATGAGAATTTTGTTTCAGCTACTTCTTGTACCTTGACATGGGATTCAACCCACCAGGTGAACTCAGGTATTAATTTATTAGCTCAGCACTGCATGCCTTTGATAAAAAATAACTTGGTGCAAAGCTGGTATGTTCCTAAAATGCAACTTCATGCCCCTATGTTATAAAATCAGGGACTGAGGAGTGAAATAGACACTAAGTGTTTCCTCACACATGGAGGCAGCCATTTTAGGTCACAGCATCTTAGTTCCAGTGGACAGGATGTAGAAGAATGCTTCACTGCTGAATCATATCTGTGGTTTAAAGTATTTCACTCCCTGGAAATAATGCACAAATGACTGAATTTTTCAGAACAGCATTTTGAAGTTGTTCCAAATTATTCTGGATACTTGCAATAAATAATTGTGGTGTTCTGTGACAACAGACAAAATGATGGCTTAAAACCAGTTTTGCACAACCTCTTGCTCCAACTCAGCCAGAATAAAGTATTAGAACTTAATCCTTGTTTGGACTAGGGAGTGAGCAGGCCATAATTTGTCACTTCATTAAGCTATCAGGATAAGATTTAAAGGTAGAGCAATAGTGCATACTTGATGAACTTCAGTTTGAAAAACTAGATACAGAACTAGTCATATGAGAATTTCTAGCACATTGGAAACTGACCATAATTTTTCAGAACAAAATGTACTAAACAGTGAAGAAAGATAATAATGTTGGTGTTATTTGTAGCCGCTTCATGTTAAACTATTGTACTTGCAGAACAGCTACAAGTCCCTGTTGTCAAACTGTATATTTTTCTGAAATGTTTTTAAGTTTAGAAAATCAATGACTTCTGTGTCCAAGTGGTACAGAAATAATGTCACAGAACTGTTCTTTAAAAAAAATACAGTGCTGCAAGGTTTGCTTCACCCTCACCTCCCATTCCTCTTATGCTGAATATAGAAAAACAACATGTGCTCAATTTTTAGAAATAAATAAAAAAAAAGCACAGATGAGCCTTTTTACAGATTTTAACTGTCTTTCATTTATGCTACTTTTTAAATAAAGAAGAATAGAAAAAGTGGTCTTCATTCCAGATTTTACCTGTATTTTAGTAATGGTATCCTTATTCAGACAGAGTAAATAATTACTGTTCATTAAACTCATACCATTGTGCATTGTTCTTTTATTCTAGCTACCTGAGTTTGATTCTTTGACAAAATGTGATGGTTTAATTTTGATAGAAATATGTCCTTTCTCAGCAACTAACTATGAAATAATAATATTATTTTTTTCACTGAAATGAAAGCTGTTATATTGTGATCAGAGTTAAGAAAATCCACTATAATTAAAACTCTGCGATTGTAGTTTAACAGATGTAGAACACCTACAGCTCCTCCCAATAATTTCACTGACAGCACAGATAAACTGCGGAGGTTTGTCACATGTACTTAGAGAATATCAAAACTGCTGGAGATATTTTGATAGTGCCAGTTAATAATGGTGGAATGCACATAAGAGTCTCTGTACCCATATTTAACATATGCTCTAAAAATCAGATGTGCACTTGCTAGTGCTACCAGTTCATTATATGTCTTGTAGGTGAGCAATCTGTGCCTGTTTAAAGACTTCAGTAACACTTATAGTCATACAGTCTGTAGTAATTTCTCTCAATCATGATTTCTAAAACCATTAACAAAAGCCCAAGTACCCAAGATTTTTATAAAGACTTTTACCTGCCAAGTTAAGACCTAGAGTAGTCAGGTTCTTAGATTTTGCGGAAGATAAATTGTAAAGAAAATGAAAAAATAGAAAATGGGAAGTGGAAATATACCTAGTAGCTAACCATGGGATCTATCATTTATTAATTAATTACTCATTATGTGTGAATTACTCAAATTTTCCGTGAATCCACATAAACTTCTACTTCCTCTAGATTCTAAACCAACAAATTCCACAATGTAATTAAGTACTGGGTGAAAGAACCTCTGTTATCTTCAGCCTGTTAGAGATAACTTCACTGGGTCATTTTCTCTGTATTTCTCTTGTACAATTTGGTTCTTTGATGACTAAATCAGAGATGCACAGAGTCAAGGTGTGGGTACTTCATAGATTTTTACCATTGTAGAGACAGGGGTTTTGCTTTATTCACAGCTGCTTTCCTAACAATCCCCAACAATATATACCACTGACCACTGCTGCATCCTGCCCTCAGTAGTGCTGAGATCTTCTTCATAAATGGCAACAGCTAATTCAAAGATTACCTTTTTCATATGCATAACTAACTAAAGTGTCTTCCCTGACAACCTTGTGTCCATTATTTTATCCCAGTGATTAATTATCAGGAGATCCTTCTGAAAGCTTTGACTATGTTGAACACCCTGTTAACAACAAAACTTTATCTTCTCACAACACACTTGTATCACAGAGTCATTGAGGTTGGAAAGATTATCTTGTTCAACCCCCCTGCTTCTCAAACAGGGTCCGTGTTCAGTTAGCTTTTGAGTATCTCCACAGATCTGAGACTCCACAACCCCTCTGGGCAACCTGTTCCAGTGTCTGGTCACACTTGCAATAAAAAAAATGATTTTTTGTGTTCAGATGGAATTTCATAGTGTTTTATTTGTGCCCATTGCCTCTTGTCTAGTCACTGGTCATGGCTGAGAAGAGTCCGGTTCCCTCATCTTCATCCCCTCCATCAGGAATTTATACACATTGATGAGATTCCCCCTGAGCCTTCTCTTCTGCAGGCTAAACAGTCCCAGCTCTGTCAGCCTCTCCTCATACAGAAGGTGCCTTTAACCATCTTTGTGGCCCTATGCTGGATGCACTCCAGTAAGTCTGAGTTCTTATACAGGAGAGCCCAGCACCTAATACAATACTCCAGACATGCCTTCACCAGTGCTGAGTAGAGAGGGAGGATTACCTCCCTGCAGTACTCTTCCTAACACAGCCCAGGATACCATTAGCCTTTTTTGCCACAAGGGCAGATTGCTGGATCATGGTCAGCTTGTTGTCCACCAGGACCCTAAGGTCCTTCTCTAGAGAGCTGCTTTCCAGTTGGTCAGGTCCCAGCCTGTATTGGTGCCTGGATTTACTCCTGCCCAGGTGCAGAACTTTGCATTTCCCCTTACTGAACTTCATGAGCATGAGGTTCCTATTTCTCCAGCCTGTCAAGG
>VZTL01033207.1:0-13042 GCA_013400535.1 Scopus umbretta
TATATACATATACACATGTAGAAATATGGAGAGCCAGGTTTGCTCACTTTCTTTAAAAAAGAAGTGGAATTTTCAGGAGAGTGAAGCTGTTGGTTATCCTGCTAAGGCCTGGCTGGGGTCTCTCCTGGTGATACTCGTTCTCCTTTCACAGCTGAATTCCTCTCGCGCGTGAACTGATGCCCTACCGCACGGTACAGCTGGTTGAGAGTACCACGAGTAAATGCAGGATTTCCTTTTTGAGACATTCCACACGTTCCACCAACAGGACAAACGATAGCAGTGTTTACACATCCCTTATGAACCAGGAAATTGAAATGTCATAAGTAAAATGCTTCTGTAGCCGTTTGTGGTGATTATACCGATTACCTCCACCAGACTGAGAGCACCAGAGTTAGCTTTGCCGATCCTTTGCTAGTTTGATGTGGGTCTTGCTCTTCCAAGAGCATGTGCACCTACGGTTTACGTCCAAGATGTGAACAGAAGGGCGTAACCCTCCTTCTTTTTAGAGAAACAGCAAATGTTGTGCCAGAGTTTCAATCTGAACCGAGATTGTAGTGAAGTAATTAAGGCGACAGCCTTGTGGAGTCGGAGAACTCGTGTTGGGCGCTTGGTGCCTGCGGTGAGATGCTGCACAGCCATCAGTAAGAGAGACTATCACGCTGTTCCCCGAGTAAAGAACTTGCATAGCATTTCAACTATGTTGGCTAAAATGCATATAATGACGATAGAGCTAGGGTGAGTTTCAGTCTGTGGCTTTCCCCCCCCTGGTAAAATAAATGAGGGTTTTTTTCTGACCCTGCTGTGTGTTAGTGTAGCATGAAAACCCTATTTATTGAAAAATAGGTTGCATAGTGAGTTTTAGGGCTTGAATTTGCTCTCAAATGGCAAGAAATAGACTGTGGCTTTCCTACAGCATTTAAAAATGTAAGGGTTAAGAGTGAATTATGTGCTTTTAATGGGATGTTAACTTGAGATAATGTAACTTCATTGATAAGCCTTAGAATACAGTTTAAATAGATTTTGTACTTGGTAACAGTCTCGACTGTATCTCATCACAAGTGGAATTGAAAACAAAACTCCTGTATCCTCAGTGGAAATACCCACCATAGCGTGGCATAATAATATTGCTGTTTATGTAGGCATTTGCTGCCTGCAGTCTGTTTCCAAGGCAAAAAGAGATCAGAAATCCCAGATCATCTATGCAGAGGCCATCTCTCTGGTTTCAGTGGTACGGACCCCAAAGCCACCCAGAAATTTTCTTCCAGTGGCTAACACGTTAAAACACCTCGTGTCCGGGGAAAAATTAATAACTTTTATGCATATTAACTATGGGTACTTCCTTTTAAAATAATAATTGGAAAAAAAAATTAAAAAAGAAAAATCCAGCGATGAATCCAAATAAATTTCAGCTGCTAATGCTCTTCTAGATTGAGCAGCGTTTCTGTACTGTGACCAAGTGACTGTGGGCACCACTGACAGCAACGACAAGGCCTAAGGGGAGCAGTGTTACTGAAAGCCATCTTGCAGAGGATCCACCTCCTCAGACGAGGCAATTTTATTGTCACAAGCCTTCCGAAAGGAGCCGGTATTTCAGGCAGACGTGCCCAGCTCAGTGCGTGGTCATTAGGCCAAGCAAGCTACAACAACCCAGCAGAACGAGCGTGGGCGCGGGTGCCGGGAGAGCCGGGCGTGCGGGAGGAACCGGCTATGAAACGCTCTGGGTGGGAAGGGCTGGGTGCCCTGTCCCTGTGTGAGGGACCTCCGGGCCCTGCCTGCCCTCTCTTGCTGCCTGCCCTGCCCTGCCCTCCCTGCCTGCGGCCCCCCCCCCNTGTGCGCCTCTTTTGCGCCGCCTGTGCGCCTCTTTTGGGCGGCCTGTGGGCAGCCTGTGCATGGCCTGTGCGCGGCCTCTTCGCCGCCTGTGCGCCTCCTGTGCGCGGTGTGGGCAGCAGGCCGCCAGCGCTGACCGAAGAGGCCGGTGGTTTTGGTTTGCCCTCAGCCAGAACGGCTTTTGCTCGAGTTCCGCGCCGCCACGTCCCCAGCCGCCGGCGCGAAGCCGCCTTGTTGCCGTTACGAGCGGGGGCGCAGGACCCGCGCTTCCATTACTGGGGGTGGCGGTGCCTGTCTGGGCGGTCACGCTGTGCCTTCCACCTCGGCCGCGGGCGGCGGGAGCGCTCACCCGGCTTTCGTCTTCTCGGTTAGCACCATTCACGCTGGTTGCTGCGCAGTTCGGCAGCGTGTCCTACCATCGTCGCCGTGCGACTGCGCGATCCTCCTGCTTGGGTCTGTGTCTTGACCCGCTTAACTTCAATATTTGGTGAACTGTGGGCTTTATTTCCTCTTTGAGAGTACTCCAAGAATGAAGGAAGGCCATCTCACCATCAAAAAGAGATGCCATAAAAAGAAAAGTGTGAACAAAGAATTGCTGGGCACCTTTTTACTGTTGAAACGAAGCATGTTTTGTTGCCTGCTAGAATTTATCTTCTCGGGTAACGTGTCTTGCGCTGTAAAGAAACAGACAGCCATTTGCTCATAAGCTCCTCAAGGTACAAGTTTGCGAGAGCTGTCAAAATTTATTGTGTTGCTGAAGCTCAGTGCCAGCGCGCACCGCAGGGCCAGTGGGAGAGCCACCGGCTTCCTGCATCCAGGCACGGCCCTGCCCTCGCGTGTGATCCCAGTGGCTGTTCCTAGCTCAAAGTAGGAAAGGTATCGGCGTGGTGACAAAAATAACGCAAGAAAATCTTCCTAAGAGTCGCACTGCTCACCACTGCGTTCGGGGAGGACGAAAGAAAGTGCATCACTTGCTGGCGGTGGGAAGGATTAGGAGCTCAGTTTGTTATTCCTTAGGCTATTTTAGTAGCGGTGCAATGCTTCTGGAGACCCCGGGAAAGCTGTAACGGGGGGTGCGGTGCAGGTGTTCACCAGCAGCACTCGGTATTCCCATGCAACAGGCGCCGCGTGTCGTTCCCACTGCTCCCGGCGTATCTGCCCAGGCCCCCTGAGCAAACTTCCCCCAGCTCAATGGCACGGGTAATGCATGCTCCAAGCAGGAGTGGTCGCTTGCTGGGAGCTCTTCTAATGTGCTGAGAAAAGAGAGGGGAGTACGTATCCATTAAAAGAGGAGTAAATTATTTCTTGTTGCTATTAGCCACAGCACTGTTGCATTATACATGACTCCTCACGGATCAAAGCCGCAGCAAAAGGCGGCTTCTCTCTCTTGTTAAGGATTAGTCTTTTTGTCAGAGCGATGGCATGTGATAACCTCTGCTCGTCTCACTAAATTGGTGGTCTTTCACCCTTCCCTGTAAACGTTTCATAACTGGCATTAGTGTTATAGATATACGGAGGAAGAGAGCGTTCGTTATAGCACTACGGCGTGGAGAGTCTCAAACGCATCTGGGATTTTGGCCTCTCTTGTTGGGGTGTGCTGTGCCTTAGCAGGTTGCATGTAGCTGCCGTGCCACATTGGGAAGTGCTAGTTAACATTATCTAATTAGACTGTCAGGTAAATCGGTGGGGCTGCACAGATCTTGGATCGTTAGTTTATATTTTGTGTTAATTTTTCTCTGTATATTCTCTTCCCTGCTAAAGAGAAAACACACATGATTTGTTTGGGTTTTTTTTTTACATTCCCGCTCCTTAAATTTCCTCGAGTATTTGAAAAAAATTTAGTCTTTTATATAAGATTAAATACTCTAGATTTGTAAGAGCCAAATTAATGGATGACACAAAAATACATGATTTCAAATAAGTTTAATTTGTAAGCCCCATATTATGGCTCTTTCTTTGGTTTGAAATAAGCACAGTTTGAGCTTGGAGGCTAATGGAGGACAAGATGCGCTGCAGGATAATTGTTATGCTTTTGTTCTGTTCTGATGGGATTTTAAACAATGACTCCCCACCCACACAAAGTTTGCTGGGCTTTCACGTATTTTCAGGCTCAAGCTCACCACCATTCAGGTTGCCAAAAAAAAAAAAAAANTGTGGTTGTTGTAAGGGTAAGAAAAATGTTTTTTTGGGGGAAGCTGTTGGTTGGTGGAGTCTCTTGCAGAGTCTTGGGTTTCCTTAAACACACTTCGACCCTGGCCCTGCAGCCAGCAGTGCCCAGTGGCTCCGGGCAGCCCCGCTCTTTGTGTCCCTAAAGAGGAGAAAGGGTACACTCTTGATATCAAGGAAAATGTAATATTTGTCATACTACAATTTATTATACATTAGGAAAGAATAAACGTTGGCTTTTACTGTGACAGATTTTTGTTTTATCCACCAAATTCATTGCTGGATCAAACTGGTGCTTGCTTCTCTTGAGTCATACGGAGGGGGTTTTTTGGCACCTAATACGTTAACATGTGTGTATTCTTTGTGGCTACAATCTGAACAAATGTTTTGAAATTAGGATAGAGAAAATGACTTTTCTTGCCTACATTAACAAGTAGGTGTCGTGTATTTTAGTTTCTGTGACCAAGCTGCAGTTACTGCTGATAAACGTATGGAGATTAAGTTGCAAAGAGAGGAACACTACAATTTCTTAGGGGATTGCCACAAAGATGAATAGAAAAGGGGGGGGGAAGGGTGGAGAAAATTATGCCAAACCTACATATTATTAATTACTGCCCTACTGTGCGTTTGCTGTATATAGCATACTGCACGACCTCAAAGAATGTACAGCTCTAACACATAAATAAGTGATCTCTTTGTGTTAAACAGTCGTGTCCTCAGATCGACATAAGCACCAAGATACCAAGGAGTACGGGTATGACTCCGTGTATAAAACAAGCCCACAGAGGCTCGTACCACAGCTTGGCTTAGGTGTGCACGTGTGCCCCTGTAGTGGGTAACAGGGTCATATCAATGTACCGTAGGATCAGCACATCGCTATAATCTTCTGGTCAGATAACAAGCATAACAGTATAATTGAAATAAAATGTGTTTTAGGAAAGTGTCCACTTTTTTTTTTTCTTTCTTTAAATGTTGAGCTCTTTGGGAATTCCCAGAAGACCGTGGGAATTTTGTACAGACTCGCAGATGCTGTTGTTTCTCTCAAGACTCAATATTTGCAGGCTCATTGAAAAGGTTTTCCTGTCTCGTACAAGGCTTGGTGGAACAACTGCTGGGCTATGAACATGCACCATGCCTGTCGCCGCAAAGTGCGGGACGTTCACGTACTCAGCCCAAAGGGAGAGTGAGATGTGGTGACATATTTCCTCACGGTGCAATTCCCAGGCACATCAATTGGCATTGAAGCATTTCTAAGATGTAGCTTTTTCAGTCGAGTAGACAGACCAAAGAAAAGTACATTGTGCAGCCAAACATTAGGCGGTTTTCTAGTGGCTTTTGAAATAATCATATACTCATGAATTTACCCTAGCCTTTGAAATCTGTCAAGGACTGTGTTTCCGCACCTTTGTTGCATTACTGTACAGTTTGTTTTAGCGTGGAGACGTGGATGTCTAGCAGTGTGCTGCAACCGAGAGAAGTTCCGTGACCAGCTGAGAAGACAGGCTGGATACGTTTCACTCCCATAAACGATAGGATAACATATCGATCCGGAGGGAGATAGCATTTGCCATATGCTTGGTGCTAAAGTTTTTTGCCTGAACGAACAAGAGTTGGCCCCAGACCAACGCTCTGTGGTTAAACTTGCCTTGATCTTTGAGGAAATTCTCGGCTTCCTTTGGCAGCTCCTCTCGGGTTCAAACCGAAGAGGACAGACGCAGCGCTAGGCATCAGTCGCCACCGTCTCCAGCAGTCCCAGCAGCTCTGCGGCCTGTTGTAAAAGCTGAGGACCTAACCACCTGAAATAAAGCCTGGGATCCCTCGGAGGTATTTCTGGTGAGGATTTTCTGGCAGACGTATACCCTGGGTTTTTGTAATACTATACTGTTATTATAAGAGAATGTCAGAACTGTCAGTAACTGCTGAGAGATTCTCTTCGGTCTTACAGTATTTAAATTTATAACTTTCATGATGGTGTACCCCGTTTTACAGGTCTAACGTAAAGATAGCAATATGATTTTGCGCCATAATACCGAGTTCTGGTAATTTTAAAGACCATTGCAGCTATGCAGTCTATAGTAAAAAGAGATTTTTGCTACCTTATACACTTTACATATGTGAAAGCCTTTGAATTAGCTTCAGATCATCGTCTAGTACTTCTCCACAGACTGGATTTGGTGATTTTTGACAGCTGGCTGCCCAGGGCTTCTGTCCCCTGCGAGCCTTCCTCCAGCCAGTGGGCTTCAATAACTTGAAATAAATATCGGCGGTTTTAATTTCTTCCTGGAAGCTGGCTTCCTTGTGACGTTCTCGCAAGCAATACTTGGATGTGTTGGAGGTCCCTTGCGCTTCTATTTACAGTTCAGGTCCTGCTAAAATAAATCACTGACGGCTGCTGGCCTCACCAGCAGTGAGGGGCGTTTTGCAGCTGGAGCTCCGGGTGCCTTTGCTGGAGACACAGCCCTACACACTTGATCCTGACTTGATTCATCCTCATAAATGTGAGTGCAACGAATCCAGTGCCTGTCAAATGAGCTTCAGCTGGTCATTTGAAGTGACCCTCCCTGAATGCTACCCCCGCCAAAATGGGGGAAAAAAGAGAGTTTCTTCCACTGGGCACCTAGATAAATCTCTGTGCGTCAGACACTGGTTCACATGAGACGCTGGCACTTTGAAACTGGGAGAGTAGCTCGTGCTGGGCTTCCATGTGTATCCCGGGGGCTCCGACCGACCTGCAGACCCCGCGTTCCGTGGCCGAGAGCTGCAGCCGAGAGCGGTGCTGACGCTGTGTCTCCTCTGCCTGCTGGGTCTGCGGACTTCAAGCAGATACAGCTGAGGTATGATTAAGATGTTAAAGATTGGCGTTACTCTGTAGCCGCTAACTCGCTGGTTTGGTGAATGGCATTTTACCTGGCAATAAAACCAACGGCATGCCAATCCCTTTCTTAGGTGCAGGGACATCAGGGGAAAAGTTCACTGCAGGTACCAAAGATTTTATTTCTCAGTAATAAACACAGAAGCCTCCAGCCATGCCTTTTTGCTGTTAGCATGAATAAAGGTTAATTGCTACATTTTTGTGTTTCCCTTTGTAATTAAGAGTTGAGCCTTCAGTGCTTTTCACTGCAGTTACCGACCACCGAAGTTAATCTTTTAAATCGTTGCAGAAACAGGCGTGGACTCTAGAGCAGACTCCACTCAAAACGCACTGGCTTTCTGCATTTGGAAGCCTGTCAGCCGCTAGGAAAAACTGGAATAGTGTATTGGAGAATATACGTTTCAGGAATAGCAGTTCCCGTTTTGGTTTGTCTGAGGGTCGATTGAAAGTTATGCGAATGGAAGGTAATTCCCAGGCTGGGGCTGTTACGGGACGAGCCGTGATTACGTTGCAAGCTGCGTGGAAATCGCATTGCCAGAGACTTTGTTTTAAGGTCTGTTCTGTTTCCTGCTGTTTCTCTCTGTTTCACATTTTTGTTGTATTGAGAACTATTCCTATCATAATGTTTTGCTCGTTCACGTGGCAAAAACTCAATGAGGGCTACCTCAGTGAAAGAAAGTGGGCTTTTTCTTCAAGCTATCGCAGGTAGTCGCTGCTCTGGAAGAGAAGGTGGTGGGAGGTCTGGGGGAAGCGACGCCACTTCTGACGGCGAGAAGCTCCGGCGGGAGCAGGGGGGACGGCGGCAGCCAGCAAAGCACACGGGACGGCGGGGGGCATCGCGCCTTTTGACAGCTTCATATCGCACAGGCAGGCGAACAAATGTGTGCCGTTACACTGTTGGGGTATAATGCGCTTGTTGCTTGTTCGCTGCCGTCATGAAAACATGCTTTGTTGTGTTAATGAATAACTGGTACGTTTAAGAAATTTAGTTCACGTGGGAAGATTTATTGTAGTCTACAATTACAGAAAGAAAAATGAAAAATCCAGCCCTTAGACTGGTTTGAAAGAATTTCTATCTCATCTGATTAGGAGAAAAGGCTGCTTTGTCTTCTTAAATTATTTTTTCTGTATTTAAATAAATCTTCTGAAATGCTTGCATGCCTGCAAGAATTATAAAAGGCTGTTCAGACCTAAATCAACTGTTCCAGTCTTGCTGCATGAATCTTCCAAGGCAATAAACTTTTGGTACCTTTGACAAGTTTTATGATTCAAGATAGGTGCACTGTGCTATGTACCATATTTCAAAGTAACGCATCTGAATAGATCATATCAATTTTTATATGCTAATAATTTGTTTTGGTATTTTAATACTAGGAGCTGTAATTCATATCTATCATGTTCCCCAGACTACAGATAATTTGAATAACATTTAGAGAAAAATCACTTTAGGAATACCTCCAGTATTGCATTTTTTTTTTCCATTGTGCGTAGAAGGCAAAAGTAAATAAGTCTAGGGGAAAAAAAAAAAAAAATTGAATCAAAGCTCATCAGCGTCAGTTCCGGATTGTCCCCTCTGATGTTTTCCTTTCCCTTAGCCACAGTACATTTTCAGTTTGCTGAGTGTTTGGGCTCTTTTCCATTTCCTGCAGTAAATTCTTGGGTAGGCAAATCAATCTTGCTATTTGCACACTCTTTTTGCCTGGAAGTATAATCTAAATGTTTCCTTTTTTCGATTTACCTCAAACTCCCACTGATATTCATGGTGTATTACAAAGTTTTACCTATTCTAATACATTAGATGTTGTGGGAGCAATTGAAACTCAATTTTGCTATCGCAAACTGGGTAATGATGGCAGCGATATTTGCAGTAGGAGCAGTGTGGTAATGGTGGGAATGCTATGGCAATATTGGATAGTTATAAAGCCAATTGAAAACTGTTTTGAGGGCAGGCATTACTGAACACCAGTATAATCTCAATAGTTTTGTAGCAACTCAAAATTCCTCTTTCTAAACGCAAGATGTGCAAATGGCCATGAAAGCACACCGGAACCTGCGGGGATTTCTAAGTGTTTTGTATAAAAGAAAATAAAGCAACAATAAAATGAAAAAAAGAAAAAACCAACAAAAAACCCCCCAACAAACACCAAAAAAAAAACTCGGGGAAAAAAAATTGAAAATGCCTAAACGTAGAGAAGATAAATGATGCTAAAAGCCTATTTTTATTGTTTCTCCAGTAAAAATACCTTCAGTGCTAAAATGGAAAATCTCAGTGTATGGTAAACAGTTTATCAGCTACCTGTGAGACCCCATCTCAATATTTATATTCAACCAGGCAAGCTGAGAATTATTTCCTTCTCCCCACTGCGGCTGCCCTCTCTCTACATGTACAAACCTATCTTTATTAATGATTATTTGTCCCTGTGTTTAATATCATTAATTCTGAGTTTCAAAGCTGTTTTGACAGAATGTTCCAGATTACACCTGAAAGAAATGATGGCCAAAGTGTTCAAGATACGGAATCTCCAGGTGTGTCTGTGAGACTTGCCCTACTCCTCTTCTCCTCGCAGAAGCAAAGTGCTCGTGTGATTATTAGCACGGTGGTTAGTTTTTTAGGAGTCACATTTTAAAAACCCCACAAAGCGCAGGGAGCGCTTCACCATCATCTCCATTCCACCTGTATTATCTTGGCGTTTTCCACAGAATCTGCACCTTTAATGATTTTATTCTTTATTTTATTTTTTTTCCCCCTCTCCTGAGTTACAGCTTGGAGAGCATGGTTGTTCTGGTGATGGTGCGATTTCACAGGTTTCTTCGCTCCCGCCAGGAACCCAAAAGAGCCCACGAGTGCACCAGAGATCAAGTGTGAAAACGCTCAGAAGAGCCCGTGTAAATATTGGCATCACATCCCTGCACTTGGGAGATTTCTAACCTTTGCCAGCTTAACATAAGCACCATGCCTGGGTGGCACTAACCATGGCTGTAACACAAATCAACATCTCGCATCTCCTGATGTCTCTGTTGACTTGCTTTCTTATTTTTTTTTCCTCTCTTTCCTTCCAGGTCTCTCCCGTGGAGGGAGGGGGATGTGTAGGCTTTCCCCCATGCTGCTGGGCGATTGCCAGGGAGCCAAGAGCAGAGCCCAGACGTGGTGAAACGATTGTTCCTCTGTGCTGGGAGAAAAAAAATACAACCCAGCCCTTCCTCCACAAAGAATCGTGACCTTCCAAACCATAGAGAAACTGGTTCAGCTTCATCTAGAAGTGGGACATCCCCTGGCATCCCATGGCTTGTCATTCAACTTTGTATCACAAAGACCAAACAGACGTTTCCCATTGTCAGCTTTTCGTATCATTTAATCCATTCAAAAAGATTAATAGTCATAATCCATTTAAAAAATGCCCCATCAAAATGGAGGGGCATGCATGACTCCTGTAGTGCTCCTCACGGTGTGCTCATTAATCCACCTTTCACATGGGCGACTTGTTGAAGACGAGGCAATGCTTTCTCTCTGGCTGGGATTTTTCTGTTTTGGTTTGGTTTTTTTTTTTTTTTTTTTTTTTTTTTTTTTTGTTTTTTTTTTTTTTTTTTTTTGTGGGGTTTGTTTTGTTTGATGTTTGGGTTTGGGGTTGGTTTGTTTGTTTTTGTTATCCATCAGTTAAAAAGAAAATGGCCTTCACTAAAAGGCCAAAAGGGAAATTGAGAGGGAGGGAGCGAGGTAGAGTGTTTATTACCGGTGCCATTTTTTCTTGGAAAGAAATGCATCATCTTATGAGGAAGAAGAAAAGGATGCTGAAGAGAAGCAGGGCAGTATTGCAGGGATACAGCTGGCGGGTGAGGCGGCAGCAGAACAGGGTTAGGGAAAAAGGGCAGAGGTGCAGGTCATGGTGTCCAGCAGCTGTTTAGGCTCCTGCCTAATACCTCTGAACGCCATTGAAAAGGTCTTTGTTCTAGTTGTCTGCGACACAGAGAGTCAGCTAGCTGCTCTAGAGGCAGCCTTCACAAATTGTAAGAAAACAGAGGAAAAATGTTTTGAAAGGAAGAAAAAGGGTGAAATCTTTCCCTTTGGGAATTTTCAGGAAAAACTACTTTCCATTTTTGCCTTTGTGAGGATATCATCACTTTGGAGGAGTGGGGCAGGGCAGCAGCCTTTTCCAGATGAGTTTGCAGTTGATTTACTACTTGTATTAATGTATATTCAGGGATGTATCCAGAAACCTTATTCTTTTCACAATTGTGTGCTCGTAGAAACTGTGTGTAAAATGAAGCGACTCTTCCCAAAGAAGATCATGTTTCTTTTTTATTTACTGTATTCACGTAGCTCTTCTCAGGAGATAATTTGCAGTGCATATAGTTTTCCTTGCAGTAAAGTGATGGCATCGAACAGCTGGTATGTGCTGCTTTACCATGTGAAACGTAAGGGGGAGTCTCACGTGGTGACGCTGCTGGTTCGCACCATTTCATCGCACGCATTGAGACAGTTAACCTGCTCCTTCTTCACCAAGCCCTGGCTCCTGGGGGAATGAGGTGCAAAGGGGATCCTCCTCTCCCTCACCCTTTCTTTTCAGGATCTTTTCTAGCCTTTGGGGTGACAGGCAAGCATGGGGAGATAGGAACAGCAAGGTTAAATGTTTTGAAAGACAAAGCCAAAAGGAAAATGAGCTTCAAAACCCTTTAGTGTTAAAATCTTGAGATGTTCAAGTGTTTCTTATGTTTTCTAAGTTCTGGACCGAGACTGAATACTCTGAGATGGCTTTAAGGCACTGACTTAACGGGCAGCAGACTCAAGGAAGAGACTCCAGGAGTCTCTTCTTCTTCTTTGAAGAAGTCTCCAGACTCAAAGAAGACTCCAGGAAGACCTGGAGGACTCGGTGTCCCTTGCTGATACCCTCTCACCGGCTTTCACAGCTCGGCTGTCAGTAATGCTCGTCTCCGGTCTCTCCGGGGCTCCCGCAGAGGAGCTGTCAGCTGGAGACCATGTCTGCTCTCCGCGGGGCAAGTCCTTCGCTCTAACCTGGCCTTTCCTGTGGCTGTGACACAGAGCTGCCTGTCTGACCTGAGACGTTGTGGAGATTGTGGGGTAATTTATTTGAGCGTATCTAATCATCACCGCTTGCACTCTGAAATGAAATCTCCCTCGTCTTCTAAGCCAAAAGCACACCGTCCGCTACTACCTGGCTAGGGGAGAGGTGTTGTGTTACCATGCAAGTCCGAAAGGGTTTAAATAATGCAGTCGAAAGGGAGACAGTAGCGTGGGAATGCATCAGCAGCTATCTGGAGTGTGTAATTGTACCTGCAAAACTGTGGAAAATTACTTATTTCGCACCTTCTGAGGACTATAAAGGAGGCCAAAAGAGCGGTAATTGTATTAGGAATTAATCCGCTCAGCCCCTCAGTATGTTGAGTTGCCCCTTTTTGCAGAAAGGACAGAAAAACGGAAGGGCCGGAGCCTCCCCCAAGCCTGTCCGGGGAGCGGGGCACAGCGGGGAGGTCCCCCCCGTCCTCCTCCTGCTGCCGGCAGGTGTCGTGGAGACTTTCTCTTGTAGTTACTCCTGCTTTGGGGTAAGTGTTCCAGTCCCGCACTTAAGGCGAGCCATGAAATACTGTAAATTGACTGTTATTTGGTTTTCTGTACCTCAATAATTGAAACTAATAGAAGCAAATAGCTAATATTTTCTGGTGGGATGACCTTGGGAGCAGACCAGCTAGTTGTGTCTTCCTCCAGGGAAGAATGTTAGAGGAATTACTGCCAAATAATAATAATAACAGCAGCAGCGTGGGCTATAATTCCCTGCTCTCCTACTTCAGTGACACTGAACACCAGCATGAAGAATATAAGTCATTTATTAAGTATAATTTCTTGGAATCGCTGTGTGTGTGGAGCAGAGTTGGGGGGAAACAGGCAGACCGATTTCCACCTCATCCCAACCGTGAAGGAACTAGCATATAATCTTCCCATTTTGGCAATTTGTACTTGCTTAGGCCAAATCTGGATGCGGACTAATATGACTTCTTGTATGTCCCCGTTTCCTTTTTAAGGCGCTCCGAGGTGGGAGCTTTCCT
This sequence comes from Scopus umbretta, assembly GCA_013400535.1. Classification (NCBI taxonomy): domain Eukaryota; kingdom Metazoa; phylum Chordata; class Aves; order Pelecaniformes; family Scopidae; genus Scopus; species Scopus umbretta. Next base: position 12,926 of record VZTL01033207.1, read on the forward strand.
GCACCCACCTACGCTCCTAATGAGGGATCTGACCCCGCCACTTTCTGTGTTCCCGAGGTTCCTGTGCAACCAAAAATCACCCACTCCGGCTCTCATTTTGACCTAGTTTTTTTTTTT
>VZTL01033208.1:503-14455 GCA_013400535.1 Scopus umbretta
TACCATGGAAGCACATAAACAAAATCACACTTTTCTGGATTTGTGGGATCATTTACACCTACTCATAGTGCACATATCCTTATTGAAGTTAGGGGAATGCTTTGGGTTTGGGGTAATTTACAACCGAAAAAAAAAAAAAAAAAGAATTGTATCATATCAAAACAGTGGCAAATAAATAACGAAGTCTGTTTTGTCTGTTGATAGCCCTACTAAGGAGAAAATAAAAATATTAAATGAGACTGCCTACTTACCTGTCAATTGCCAACAGTAATGCAGACCTAATGTATGGCGTTTTAGGGGTTTTTATCAGGTTTGTTTTTTTTTTTTATTTGAATACTTCAAGTCTTAGTAACTAAGGGAAGTCCTCAGATAGTGAAGAAACCTGGGAGCTGCATCCCCTCTTCCTCTCAGGCCTGTGCTCAGGTCTCTCCAGGGCAGAATGATTCTGCCCCATCATGCAGTTGTCCTCTGTGTCCTTGTTCCCTGCAGATGACAGGTGTGGCTCTTCAAGAGCTAGTGCTCCAGAAAGGGGAGAGGGAATGAAACAGATCCCTTCTTTGGAGTACTGTCCTGATGAACTGCCTAAGAGCTGCAAAATTGAAGACTGTGATATTTAAAGAAAGAGTTGATTTACAGGGCAGAAGAAATGTGTTGGGTTATGAGCTGTTGCTAGAGTAGGATAGCCAAGACAGCATTTCTGCAGTACATACTGTCTATGGGCTTGGAAATTTTGCAGTCTTACAAAAACTAGAAATGAACAAACCTTATGAAACTTCTCCATCTACCAATTCCTGAACATTGAGATTTCTGAATCTCTAATGACCCAAAGAAAGACCCTATTTCCAAACCATACCTTTCACCACCATCACTGAAAACTTGGACATGCGGCCACAGTTTTAAATGTTGTTAATGAGCTGGAGTGTATCAACAGTATTAGAACAACAACCCTATGCAACATAAATGTGTAGACAAATTACTTCAGATAAGAGCAACTTCAATCTTCATTTTGAGTAATTTCAAAGTAATTGGAATAAATATGGTCCCTAAAGGTATATATATTTCTTCCATATATATATAAAGAAACAAAATTATTTTTCCATTATTTCCAATGAGATTTTCAGCATGTCCTAAGGGACTCAGTAGTGCCTCATTAATAGTGTCTAGGAAATTAGTATCTAATAAAGACCATGTGGAAACTGCTACCTAAAAAACATTGATAGGAAATATAATGTCATTTAAAAATAAATTCCCTGTGCAAAATTGTTAATTTCACTAAATAGAGAAGCATTTTTATTGGTCAGATTGATCTGAACTGAAATACTTTTTTGGGAGGTTTCTTTGTTTGTTTGGGGAGGATATTTTGCCTGTACATGATGCATTTTCTTTCAATATTTTTCATAGTCCATCTTCCTTTTAAAGTACTATGGGCAACTATAGGGGTTGTATATATATCCCCTCCTTTTCCAAGTGGTAATGACTTTGTCCAGTTTTGTCTCCACTTCTGATACCCCTCAAGCTCCTCTTGACAGAGATATGCAAGGCACCATTGGAGTCACCTGCTGACCATGTACCATGGGAGAAGTAGGTTAATCTGGGAGGTCAGCCTAGAGGGGGGAATGAAGAAATAAAGTACCTGAACTCTGATTCCTGTGTTCCTGCAAAACATTTAACAGAGGTGCAATTTAAGGTGCATGTGCTGCAAAATAAAAGAGTACAGATCTCAGAACTGATGATGTGATTGTACTTTTTGCTTAATAAAAAGTAGGTTTTTGGGTTCTCATTTGAGTTTATCAATGTGCTGAAATTTCTGTCCCATGGAAAAGCAGTATGTCTGCTCTCATGCTGGGGCCCTTGAAAATCTGAAACTATGTGCCTTGTGTTGTACACCTCCCTCCATCCCCTTACTTTAGTTTTTCCTTAGCACATGTCAAAGTTTCCTTCTTGTCCTAAAGTCTGCGGTCCGTCCTCTGCTGCTGTCTAATCCTCACTCTCGCCCAGATTTTGACCACCACTGCTTCATAGTCACTACAGCTAAAGCTGCCTCTGATTGCCACCTCGCTTAGAAGCTCCTTCTTATTACTGACCAGGAGGTCCAGCTCTGCCTCAACCTTGCTTGGCCACTCCAGAACCTGCAACATGAAGTTATGCCTGACATTCTCCAGAAATCCCTCCAATGGCTCATACCCCATTCCATTTCCCTCTCAGCAGATATCAGAGAGGTTGAAGTCCCACAGGAGAAACATGATTGGTGGCCAGAGACTGGGTGGTCAGTAACGGCCCCTATGGTGTCATCTGCCTCCCTACCCTCTTCTCCAGCCCCGACCTACTTGCGCTCACCCAACCATCACCCCTCCTGTAGGGGAGCCCTGCACACCCCAGCTGCTCCCTCACATAGAGGGCCACCCTTCTTCATTGTCCCTGCCAGCCACTGCTGAAGACCCTGTATCGGTCTGTCACAGTATGTCAGTCACATGAGGTGTCCCACCATGTCTCAGTTATTCCAGCAATACAACATGCCATCTGTATGTCCAGTCCCTAGCTGTCATGTCCCTTGTTTTATGTTTCTGCCTCTGCCTCAGCCTTGAAGCACCAAAATACTCACAGAGTGACTGTCATGAAGCAAAATGTGTGTGTGTAAAGAAAAATAATATTCTGCCTACATATTTTTTGTGCTTTTGCACAGGCTGATGCTGTTTTCTTAAGAACCTTTTTGCGGCTTCAGAACACTGCCCGTTCTCCTAACTCATCACAGACCAAAACCCTCACACAGCAAAACGTCCTGGGTTTGATGGAGCACAGACATTTGCCTCCCCCTGATCCATCATAAGCCACACAGCCACCCAGGATATAGGAGACAAATAATTAATTCTGATATGACAAGAAGATTTTTGATCTTTCCAGAGCCACACTCAATAGGTTCATCAATTTTAATGTGATTATGAGATATTTTGGGACCCTTCTTGGTGAAAGGTGCAGGGGACTCATGCCATTTCTGATGATGACAAGTTTCCTGGTTTCACCTTAATTTAGAGTTCATTTTCCTCCTAGTAGCTGCTATAGTGCTGTGTTTTACATTTAGGATGAGAACAATGCTGATAACACACTGGTGTTTTAGTTGTTGCTCAGTAGTGCTTAGTTTAGTCAAGGACTTTTCAGTTTCCCATGCTCTGCCAGGGGCACAAGGAGCTGGGAGGGAACGCAAGCAGGACAGCTGACCCAACCTGCCCACAGGGCTATTCTATACCACCTGATGTCACGCTCAGTATAGAAACTGGGGGAGTTGGCCGGAGGGGCAGCGATTGCTGCTGGGGGCCTGGCTGGGCATCGGTTGGCGGGTGGTGAGCAATTGCATTGTGCATCATTTGTTTTGTGTATTCTTTTATCATTATTATCATTATCATTATTTTCTCTTTCTCTGCTGTCCTATTAAACTGCCTTTATGTCAACCCATGGGTTTTAGGTTTTTTCGGTTCTCTCCCTCATCCCACTGGGGCAGGGGGAGGGTGAGCAAGCGGCGGTGTGGTGCTTAGTTGCCAATTGGGGTTAAACGACAACAATAAGGAACAAGGACCACTATCAGTTCTTTTCAAGTAGTTATTTCAAAAGCACTTTTCAGGTTGAATTTCCCTTTGAAGAACTGTTTATAATTATCAAAACAGAACTAAAAATAGAGAAAATGGATCACAATTAGTTAAATGCCAGTGTTTCCCACCAACTATTTGACAAAGAAAAAGCTAATGAACTAATTGAAATATCTCAAATTATTATTATCAGGCACTGTTGGTAGTCATTCTCATATATATTTTTGAAATTATCATTGAAAAATGCTTTTGTTGCAAGTTCACTGTATAGATGATGAAGGTGAAGCACAGGGTGTAAATGTCAGGTCTCTTCCCTATATATGGGGCTGTGCTATTAGTTTTTTTGGATGGCCTGTTGACATAATGCAAGCATATTTGTCAAATCTGAATAGGAAGTTTGTGAAGGGAATGGATGAACTGTTTCTTTTTGGAAATATGAAGCAGGAATGGAAGAACATAGTCTGAAGGGACAAGTGCTCTTCTGCTGCCACTTCCCCATTCAGACCCTTCCCTCAGCCCAGGTACAGCTTGCTTTTAGAAAAAAATCCGTATCTTCATACAGATTCCCTGGAACTTCACCTCATAACAGCTTTGTCTTCATGCTATAGCCCCTGCTTTACACCTTTTCTTGGAAGTTGGCATGCATTGTTCCTTGATCCCGAGACTCTTCTGCTTCAGTGCCTAAGGATGACAGAGTCTTTCTTCTCTATGTAGGGCCCTATTTGGGTGGACAGTGAAGTGGTAACCTGTAAAACTGTTCTGTGGCTGACAGTGACAGTTATAGGTCATAAAGTTATCTATGTCAGAAGAGACTTTGGAAGTCACCTGGTAAAGGTGCCACGTCACAGCCAGGCCAACAGAAGCAGACTCTTGCCCAAGATGGAGATTCCACAGCCTATGTGAGCAGTCTTCCCAGGTCAGGGAGCAAATGTCCTGTGGAGCAAATGTGTCCTCTCTGTCTTGCTGCAGTCTTCTCTTTCCCAAGCTGTGTCCCCATGCCCTGTTGGTGTGTGCCTCCAGAGAAAGCTTAGTCCCTTCATCCTTCTCCTTACACAGGCAGCAGCTTCTGACTGCCCCCAGTGCCCAAGCCCCATCTCTGGTCACAAACCACCCAGTCTCTGAGCCTTCCACCATTCACTCTGGCCCCTTGGGGTACTAAGGCCTCAGCCAGTCTTGCTCCAGGCACCCAACATACACTGCAGTGGAGGAAGCCCAAGCTGAACTTTGAACTGCAGAGGTGGTCAGAGTGTGCCAGGAGAAGTCAGGGACCAACTCCCCATGCCTTGTTGGCTGCAATCCTGGTCCCACAGCCCTGCTGGCAGGCTCTTGGCTACCCTTGCTGCAAGGGTCCAGCCAAATTCTCATCCCTACCCTGTTCCAGAGCCTATCCAGCAAATCTGCCTTCACAGCCCTGACTGTCAACTTCCAGAGTCTTCTCCTGCCCAGGGCATGATGTGGCATTGCCCTTGCCCAGCCTGTGGTGGGCTTCTGTCTGCCCCTATCTCCAGCCTGTCAAAGTCTCCTTGAGGGGATGACCACCCCTGTGGTGTGCAGTCTGCTGCCTGCATATGGTGACTGCTCACCTGCTGCCTGAGGGTGCCTCTCATCCCATTAGTACTGAGGTTCAACAACGCCAGCTCCAGTACAGGCCACTGAAATCCTTCCAGAGCGCTTTATGTTTGTATTATATTTAAAGCATCTACTTGATGATTGTCAGTCATGTGATTGTCACCCACCTTATAAGATTTTCTAGCTCTCGAATGGCTTGCAGTACTCACTTACTTGTCTAGATTTGCTAGCAAGTCCTCTTTACAAAGCATTTGACACTGAAAACAACACACCAAATGCCAATTTTTCCTCTTACTGTTCACAGACATCCTCACCGTCACTCCACCTCACAGACATCTTCAGTGAGGTGAAGTTCAAGTTCTTGTATTGACTTGCACTGTGAGGTTTCCACAAAGCAGGTAAGATTCCACCTGGTAGAAATGCCAGTTCCTGTCTTCCACCATAACAACAGAAGTTCTGAGTAATTTAGAGACATTCACCAAGTGGAGAAAATCAGTTCAGCTTTCAATTAGTCAAGAAAGGAAGACACATCATTTTGGTACCAGCAATGGGATTTGGGGATCTTTTCTTCCAATTATTTCTACAGTATATATCACTACAAGTAATAACTTACAAATGTTCAAAAGCAACAAGGCTGGAAGCGTGACCTCGTCTCCTTTGATACAGTTGACAAGATAAAAGTTGTGTCAAGTAGTAATTTGCTGTAGTCATAGACAGTAAGTGAGAATAGTTTCACATATATTCTGGACCATAGTTGTTTGATAGACTACTGTCAAACAATACTGATGCTTTAGAAATAAGCAGAAGCAACATTTTTCACAAACTTTACTCTTTTCTGCTACTTTTCCCTTTACTAGTCAAAATGTTGTTTGTTTATAAAGAACTGATTCCTCGAAAATTATCCATACTGAAAATCAAAACCAAACAGCTGTGGAGATTAGTCAAAAGCATGTTTTCATAGGAACTCTTTATTTTAAAAAGCAGGATATTGTAAGAATCCTACCTTGGAAATACATAAAAATTACAGAAAAACCCTAGCTCTCAGATTTTGAGTCCATGTTTACATGTTTCTGATTCACTTAAGAACTATTTGCAGGTTTCATCTAAAATCTTCTTTAATCAAAGTGAGTTTTCCTCTTAGATTAACATGTCTTGTATCATACCTCAGCTCCTGAATGCTAGGAACACAGTCTGAAGAATTTTAAGGAAAAATCTACAAGCTTTCTTAGAAGTCATTGTAGTCAGAAATAGGTCAAGTAATAACAGAAGCAGGCACAAGGAATTCAGAAAACAAGTGAATAAACATGTTTATTTTTTTCAAAGGATTTGTGCCATGCATTTTGTTCAGCTGGTGCCAAACCACAATCCAGGTTCTCTCATGTAATAGACTTGCAAATATGTGTTGTGGTTTAACCCCGATTGGCAACCAAGCGCCACACAGCCGCTCGCTCACCCTCCCCCTGCCCTGGCGGGATAGGGGAGAGAACCAAAAAAAACCTAAAACCCGTGGGTTGACATAAAGGCAGTTTAATAGGACAGCAGAGAAAGAGAAAATAATGATAATGATAATAATGATAAAAGAATACACAAAACAAATGATGCACAATGCAATTGCTCACCACCCGCCAACCGATGCCCAGCCAGGCCCCCAGCAGCAATCGCTGCCCCTCTGGCCAACTCCCCCAGTTTCTATACTGAGCGTGACATCAGGTGGTATAGAATAGCCCTGTGGGCAGGTTGGGTCAGCTGTCCTGCCTGCGTTCCCTCCCAGCTCCTTGTGCCCCTGGCAGAGCACGGGAAGCTGAAAAGGCCTTGACTAGACTAAACGCTACTGAGCAACAACTAAACCATCAGCGTGTTATCAGCATTGTTCTCATACTAAGTTCAAAACACAGCACTATAGCAGCTACTAGGAGGAAAATAAACTAAGCTGAAACCAGGACAATATGAAACAAAAATAATAGTAAGACAAAACAAACAAACAAACAAACAAAAAACCCAAAGCAAAAGACAAAAGAAAACCTCTGGACCATCATTGCATTAAGTTTCAATTTCATCAATTCAATGGCATTTATCAAGCTGCAACTATGGCTTGCGCTTTAGCAGGATATTTTGTAAAAAGTATTTTAGTCCAGATTTGGCCTGATACAGAACAGGAAATAGAAGTAATGGGCCATTAATCCTATTAGAGAGGGAAGGTCAAAAGGGAGACTTTAACCCCATGTTCTTTCAAGTTACTTTGTGTGTGGTGAGTATTCTGAGTAAAGCCAAAGAAATATTTTGGGGCAAATAACTGTATTTGCTGGGTCAGGCCAGTCTCCCACAAATCTGAAACCAGACTCCTGACAAATTTGTGTGTGACACCTCACCCCGCACCTCATCTCATCAGAATTACATGGCTCGGTGAATGGCACTCCCTGGAGTGGTAGTGTTTTCTGTTGTGCATGGGATGTGTTGTTTCCTTGCTGCAAGAATCCAGAAACCAAGGGTTGTGTATATTCTTCTGCCACCTAGGCAAGCTCTGATTCACATCAGCATCTTGCACGCATCTGCCATGTTAGAGGCTGTACAGTTACTGTAATGCATACAACCCTTATGGGCAGTGTACACTCCAGCCCCCCACCACACAGACAGAGAAAATGTATTATATATTTCTTGGAAATGTGGGATTTAAAAAACAGCCAGAAAGAAGATTAATTTTTTAAGGGAGTTACTTGGAACTCCAGACACCTAGAGGCAAATCAGCCCTTGTATGACCAAAAGCACATTTGCACTGCTCATAGTGCAGAGGCCCTAGGCTAGACATTAAATTTTAGGTCTACTTTCCCAAAGAGGACAGGAAGCACAAGCTCAACAACTGTTCAGCGTGTTGGTGTTGCTTGTGCTTATCAGCTATGTCTCTTTTCTTGTAACATTTATGATACAATGCTGATGACAAAAGTTCAAAAATATTTCTTTTTCTATAGCTATCATAACAATTTTTGCAAACATTTTAGTGAAGGGTAATTTAACATCTAAATGGCTACATGGGTGTTAGGATAGCTGTGAAAACAGATTCCCCGCTGTGACTGTAATTATTCAGTGCTTTGCAAGTTTGCATTTCTTGTCTTAGTTACACTGCTTGGTAAGAAGGATTGGCCATTCAGCTGAAACATGCCTTAGGCAACATCCTATCTAATAAGTTTAGAAAATGACTGCAATGACATTACAAAAAAAGGAATTTAAAAAATTGTTGTCCAGGGTGTTAGTTCAGGTAAATCTGTATTTCATTATAACAACATTCTATATGATCATGGAATAATAGAATCATAGAACCATTAAGGTTGGAAAAGACCTTTAAGATCATCAAGTCCAACTGTTAACCTAGCACTGTCAAGCTCACCATGTCCTGAAGCANTATAGATAGAATTGTTAAGGTTGGAAAAGACCTCTGAGATCATGCAGTCCAACCATCAATCGTCCAGTCCAACCATCAGCCCGGTTTGGTGTTGTCTGCAAAGTTCCTGAGCGTGCACTAGATTCCCTCATCCATATCCTTGATAAAGATATTAAACAGAACTGCCCCCAGTACTGAGCCCTGGGGAACACCACTTATGACCAGAATTATTAGACTAACATCGGGTGAGAAAGTAAGGGAGGGACTACGCAAAAGTGAAAGGAATGGACATTTTTACAATAAAAGGCCATGAGAGGGGCATCCCTGAGGACATCTACTTCTAAGTTAAAGCCCAGGAATCTGTCCAGAGAAAGAAAAACTATTCAATTTTTTAAGCTTCAATACCCTGCTGAATCAGAGTCTACAGTCACTGGAGACACAACTTGGTACCAGAAGAAAGGGAATTCAGGACTTAAATTCCATGTGAAGCCCTCCAGGTTTGGGGCAGCAAAGGTCACATCCCCAGGATACCTGGCTCAGCAGCTATCAATGCTCTTTCCCTCCTTTTAATAGTCACAACATTATTATAGATTTGAGGTGCCAGACAGGATGGGGAACATCTAGAAGGACTTTGGTCTTGTTGCTATGGAACAGTTCAATGTTAACTCTTAAGCCCAGTCCGGGTGAAAAAACAAACCCTTCCCCTCACCATATTTTTGGAAGAGGGACAGGTGGTATTAGACCCAGGCAGCATCCTTAGAGCACATCAAACTGCAGAGCCATGTCCTACACATTAGTCCAGCGGTTACTGGCCTCTGTAGGCTGAGAAAGGCATTGCCAGAAGGACATAGCTTTTTCTTCCCCCGGAGACTTCTCCAAAATGAAGGGAAATAATGTACCCCTCCTTTTGAAGCTGTTTGTTTGTATAGTACTTGCTTGTCTTAATATCCTTATCCCAAAGATGAAAATATCCACCCCTGTACAGTTACATCAGTCAAAGTCATTGTTCTTTTTAGTGCTCAGCGAGACATGCAGCATTAATTAACACTTCACTGCAACCCTATAATCCCTTAAGACTGCTGCCAGCATCGAACTGATGGAGAAAAATTTACTTAAGTAATTCCATTCAATTAACTATTGAAAACAAAATGATGAATAGATATCTTTACACAGCTTTCCCTTGCAGCAGAGAATGTTCAAATCTAATATACTTCCTTCCTTTAACCTGCAGTACCAAACTGACGGTGTGTTATTTATGGGAAAATATTAACTTCTAATGGTTTTGTTTTGTTCTGGTTTGGTTTGTGTTTGTTTTACAGCAGACTCAGCAGACTATACTTAGATCTAAATAGCAGTAGATTGAGAATGGTGAGAGAAGATTTTGTTAGAAGCCTGAGGAAGCTTGAGTTGGTTTTAGAAATTGGTACATCATCTGGACACGTGCCAGAGTATATTACTTAAGTATATACTTTTGGGGGTCTGACTAAGGATGAGCTTAACAATTTTGAGTTAGGATCTTAACTGTGAATGAATATCTATTAAAGTGTGAGAGATTTACAGAGCCTTCTCTGTTATTCTGGGGTTTTTCGTTCCATCATAACTTTACACCCTCTGACCCATCCAAAAGTAGACCAAATGTAGTGACATTTTCAGGAAAATAAACAAGCCTCCTGAGTGTGTTGGAGGCTGCTGATAGCTTGATTTGATACACATAAATTCTTCCATCGGTATTTGACTGCCTCTGTAACCAAGTGATTATTGAAAGATTCTGAGAAACCTCTTTTAGCTCTAAAACACTACAAAGCTCAATTAAGTCATCCAGATAGATATTAACTGGCTGAATAAATGCAATAGCAGCAGAGAACGAAAATGAAAAAAACAAAAAAGCAAACAAAAGCCAAACCAAAACCCAAAATCAAAGAATAAGTTTATCACTTTTGTTACTAATCACCTCAAAAGAGATTTGTCTGATTAAATATTATATCCAAATTAGTACCAAGAGTTACAAAACAGAGTGACAGTCTAGTGTAAAAGAAATTAGCAAGTGATTCACTGTGTTTTGAAAGATTACCATTAATTATCTGTTTTATTAAAAAGAAAAGACTCTTGTTTAAGCAAGAATTAAAATTTTATTCCATTTGCCAAACTTCTTAGGTAGTAATTAGCAAAAGTAGATTACTTTTAAGAGTTCTATATGTCCTGAACACCCAGGGGCTACTCAAACACCTTGAAAACATAACTTTACCCTGATCATTGCCTCCCATGATTATGAAGATTGTATAATTATTACTATATAGTACAATTTATTATTTTCATTATTATTATTAGGATATAACAAAGTGAGCTTAGTGGGAAGCTTTCCACAAAATTCAATTTTATATACATTGTCAGTTTACATACTCCATACTGTTTCAGCTGAAGCTCACCTAATGTTTCAATTTCTGATGAAGCCAGGAAGTGGCAGATGACTTCTAATGGACTGGTGCCTCAATTACATGAGAACTCTCTCCTAGGGAGATCTGTGAAGCAGATTGCCCTAAACTGCAGAGCAGAAAGAAGCCAGTCATGAATGTAGGACTTTTCCCAGGGACCTCACTTCTCAGCAGCTGTGGGGTTGAGGAGAGTACCAGTTCAACTGGGCAACAGCAGCAGCAGTAGTGACAGTACCTGTGGGAAGACCCTTGTTCTTCAAAATATCATGGTATAGTGTTTCTTTCCCACGTTCTTTCCATTCAGGGCAACGGGGGAAGGAGAGAAATTTGTTTTAAACTTAATCTTAAAAATTCTTCAAAAACTGGGAGTGTGGATGTGTCCTGGTTTCAGCTGGGATAGAATTAATTTTCTTCCTAGTAGCTGGCATAGTGCTGTGGTTTGGACTTAGTATAAGAATAATGTTGATAATATGCTGATGGTTTAGTTGTTGCTAAGCAGTGCTGACACTAGCCAAGGCCTTTTCAGCTTCCCATGCTCTGCCAGGGGCACAAGGAGCTGGGAGGGAACGCAGGCAGGACAGCTGACCCAAACTGGCCACAGGGCTATTCCACACCATACAGTGTCACGCTCAGTACAGAAACTGGGTGGAGTTGGCTGGGGGGCAGTGATTGCTGCTCAGGGACGGGCTGGGCATCGGTCAGTGGGTGGTGAGCAATTGCATTGGGCAGCACTTGTTTTGTGTATTTTTTTATCATTATTATTATTATTATTTTCTCTTTCTCTGCTGTCCAATTAAACTGTCTTTATCTCAACCCACGGGTTTTAGGGGTTTTTTTTCCCAGTTCTCTCCCCCATCCCACTGGGAGGGGAGTGAGTGAGTGGCTGTGTGGTGTTTAGCTGCCTACTGGATTAAAACACAACATGATGTAACTTTGATAAAAATCTCCAAACCTTTATTTGTGCATAGAAAGCAAATCTTCATGGACACTTCCATAAAATTAAATAAGACCGTTAAGGAAGCTACTTGGTAATGGAATACTTTTCTAATTTCCAAATCCTGGAAAGGCTCCACAAATATTTTTAACCACTCTCCATTGGCACAAAAATTTAGAAGAGGTAAAGATCTTAGTCATGAGACATGTCAGCTGAACCAACACCATAATTTCCTAATGACATGACTCAAAATATCCTGTTTTATACACCATGTACACAGTTGAGCTGTTCTAAAAAAGAAACATATCTGCAGTTTTGACTGTTCATCCTTGATTTACTATACAAGATTACTGTTACATTAATTTTATTTAATATCATTGTAAACCCCTTTCATGAACAAGATTAGATGGTAACATGTTTTGTTTATGGATAATTGGTAATTGTCTCCCTGGGAAGTTCTGAAATGTGTTTATTGAAATTTTTGAGCAGATGTAGCCACCAATTGAATAAAAGTAAGAGCACACCAAGAAAACACTATATTCTTTCTTTTTTAAATTGATGTAAATGCATGTGACAAAACCAGCAGGAGAAGGAAGACTTCATAGTCCATGCTGGAAGATCTTTCCCTCAGTTTACCATATGTTTTGAAAACCCTACACAAAACTACATCTTCCTGAACAAAACGGTTAGTTACTTGCACCAGTACTGAGGCCTGTGGGTGGAAAGGTCAGTAGGAGATTTTAAACTATACAACTAGTCAGGCAAAAGGTACATCTGGCAGATTTCCAACAATGACATAGAACCAAAATAGCATATCTTTAATCAGAATTTACACTAAAAAAATCACAAGCTGCTCTCATCATTTAACCACATTTCAGCAGTGAAAACAAGCTTTGAACTTAGCAATTTGTCTTTTCTGCCTTTTCAGATCTCACCAAAAAAGTTTCTTGCTGTTTAACTTTAAATAATGCGGCAGTGAGGTGGAATCATATATCATGCTCATTCCATTTAGAGTGATTTATAACCTGAGCTGAAAATTAAATAAAAATGTTCTATATTTAACATGTACTGATACTGGTTTTACTTTTTACACAAACTAATTCTTATTCCAAATAGGCTGAATTCAATTCTATTTTCCACTTTATTGAGCTTTTAAAATACCCATCATGATTACTAATCAGAGGAGGTTCTTTTTTTTTTTTTTCACATGAGACTGAAAGTGTGCCTATACAAATTTACTATGACTCAGGAGAGATGGCCTGTTAGTTCATTCTGCAAATGTGTATTTTAGTGTTATCTCTGTAACAAAACCAAACTAATGTCTTGCCAGAATACTCATGTAATTCAGCTATTTTATCATTAAACTGTATTTGTATTCTGTTACTGGGTGTCACTGTTACCATGCTATTAAGAACGGAGATATGTATTTTACTATACACATCTGAGCAGCATTAGTGACTGCAATGACATTAGTCACAGATTCAGAAGCTGGTCCATGTGCTAAAGCCAGGTTATATCCTGTGAATGGACACCTTTGATTTCTTTTTATCATAGCTGAATGCCTTACAGCAACATTTAAACTTTAAAGGGTTATCTTACTTTAGCTGAGGAGCCATGTCAGAATGGTTTGACCTACATTCATTACTTTATGTCCCGTTTAATTTTTTAACCATGAGTTCACTCAAAGTTTCAAGACTTCATCCAGTCTTTGTCAGAGGTCAAGCTGAGATCTAAGATGGGACAGACTACTCCACATCTTTTTCTTATAGGTTTTTTTTATTTCTGAAGCACAGGACCCTGGACACTGACAGAAAGATTCAGCTGATATATTTTAGGTGTATGTCAGCAAGTTTATGCCCAAGAAAGGATTCTGAATTCTCTTGTGTGCTTTCCTTTCTGGCATCTTTAAAAAAATGACAGACACAGATCCTTTTCCTGCTTTTCTTTTTCCCTCATACTAATCTATATGTTTAAAATTAGTTTGCATCCACTCCTTCTTCCTAGTAATTAAGGAGTTGCTGCAAGCCTGACTCCAGAAAAACAATGGGAAAAAAAAAAAA
>VZTL01033208.1:14485-32624 GCA_013400535.1 Scopus umbretta
AAAAAAAAAAAGCAAAGAAATCATTGTAGCTGGGAATCCATTAAATTAGGAATAAATTATTTTAATATACATATGAGATGGAATATCTTGGACATTGTGGCAGCTTTTTGAAGTTATATGCTTCTAGACGGCTTGTTTGTTTTTCCTAATATTTGTAAAGTTTTCAGCAAAAAACAACAGTTGATAGCCATCAGGCTGATAAAAAAATGAGTTAAGCCATCTCAAGAGCCAGTTAGAGCCTAGAATAGACTAATAGTCAGATTCCTTGTTGTCTTATAACTTGTTTATATATTTACTCAAATAATTTAATGTAAGAATTATTATTCTCTCACTTAACAGTAATAGATAGATTTGACATAGAGGAAAGAGCATAAAGTTTTCAATAAATAGCTGGATTTCCTTTTTCAGGATGAAATCTCCACCTACCAGAGACATAGCACAACAACAGTAATGTCAAAATAATAATTAAGACAATACTCCCTAAGGCGTTCAGTCAATCGAGGGTGACTTTGTTAATTCCTAGAGGTTGCTCCAAAGGTTTCTAAGTTCACAATAGTTTGGAAGCCTTCTGTATACAAGTGTGGTGTGTTTCAAAGCCTTAGTGGAAGAGCATTCCAGCTTTTATTTGGATTTTTCTGCCTTCTGGACTGCAAACATGTTTACCTGTTAACTATTGATCTTGTTTCTTCACATCATTTTTCTCCAATACAGCCATAAACGGTGGACTGACAGGTGCTTGTGGGATCACCGTCTGCTTCAGGCAGCTGCGTATTTCAGCTGGCTGTAACCTTTTCCAAACAGCCCTGAAAATATCCAACAACCATCTTCACAGCCTGGAAGTGGCTATTAGACAAACCACCACCATCTAAAAGAAAGTAACTACCAGGTCTGCTTAAGCAATATATAAGTGATGAGTATTGACCCAGACTATACACTTCCTCAACCGGTTAAAAGACCAGCTTAAGACATTTTTTTATTAATCTAGATAACAGGTCTTTCTCCTGTTATTGTAGAATTCATAGTACTTCACAATCCTTCTTCGCATGTTAAGAAGCCTGCTTCAGTTTCCTATCATTTGTTCTCTTTTATTCAGTGAATAAACTACCTCTTCATGTTAGTAGGGATTTGAATTACCACTGGTTACTGTATGCTTTGATTTCTCTCAAGACATTTCAATATCATTTAAGATAGCTTAAAAATGGCAAAAGCAAAACCAATTTCACATTTTCTAAATGAAATGGTTTTTTTCTACTTTCTTTTTTTTGTAGGACAAAACACAAAATTTGACCCACACTCATGCATTCCTTTAGACACAAGATTATATTTTATCAAAAAAAGCTCATCCATCTTATGATGTACTGAACTTTGTCCTTAGGAGATTATTTTTTATTCATTTCATTTATTATATTGTATAAGCATGGAAAGGTTTAAAGTACAGAATGCTGCTTTTTAGAACAGAAAAGTCTTAGCTGCAGCTTAGCAAATAATTGCAAAGTTAATGATTGACAAAGGCATAATTTTATGCTAAATTGTGTATATATCTTTTAAATGGAAGAGCAATCATAACCTGTCTTAACAAATATTTATATAAATATAAATGTTGGTAGATACAGCTCTACCCTCATTTGAATGTGATCAATTAACATAGCAAAGAACTTTGAAACTTAGTCGGCTCATAACATCAGCCAGTGATTGCTGGTTCTGAAACGATGCCCTACATGTATTATTCAAAGTGGAAATTTATGTGGGTTTGAAGACTGAGACATGGAACAATCACATTACTTGGGTCTGTGAACAAGGCACACTAAAAATTCAAATTCCAGTGATATATTTCAGAGATCTGGTGGTGAAAACATACTAATATCCCAGGAACATGCCTGATGTCTTATTAGCATGTCTATAATTAAAAAATGTGAGGTGGTCACACAACCATGGCACCAGCATCCCACAGCCCTCATTAGCTTAAGTGCATCTTACCCCCCTCCAGGACATGGGATTCACAGCTCATGTCTCAAGGGTGCTCAACCACTTAAGCAAGCAGGTGTGAATACAATAATGAACCAGGCTTTATTTTTCCAGCAAAAAAGCTATGCTATTTTTAGAGAAGCCATCAATGGCACACAGAAATTTTAAAAAAGCAATGTTTATCTTATACTTGCAGTACCTGCAAGTTTTTGTGAGCATATTCAAGTATTTGAGGAACTTAAAAAAGTTCCAGATGGCACTCTCATATGGGGTTCTACTACCTTTTCCAGAGAGTTAACAAATCTGCTTCTGTAAGCAATAAAAGTCTTCATTAAGAGAAATCTTCCTTATTACTTCTTCTGAAATTCATTGCTGAAAAATATGTTTGGATGATAGTCACCCATTTTTTAAATGGACTTCCATTTGAACAGAAGACTGCGGGGGTTAATGAATGGCTGCTGCTTATTGTGTGCTTACCACCTTGGACTATCCATCCACAGTGGCAGCTAAAAGCTCTGTCCAGTAATTGCTTGGGACCAAGCAGGCTGATGAAGAAACTCTGATATCTGGATGAGATCAGCATCCTGCAAACCAAAAATTGCTTCCAGCTGATTTATGGCAAAAACTTCTGCATATTACATTTGCACAAAACCAAGAACATCTAACGTACACATACAGTACATGCTATCCGACACAAAAAGAGACCTTCAGTTGTTAACGATCTGTATATAGATCCTCTGAAGAGTTAAGCGGACAACAGGGGAATTAATGGTACTAAATATCTTTCATATTGCATGGCTTTTTTACTGCCTGCTTCAGGCAGTTCCTATGTACCTAGGAAAACACTTTAGAAAGCTCTTGAAAGTCCTCCTGAATTGAGGTCATGGAAACCCCTTGCAAGGCAGGAGCTTAATGAGCCAATACTGGTTTCAGATTAATGCACTGTACAAAACTTCTACTTTTTCAACTGTAAAGGCTATCAACAGTCACTGCTGAAATTAAAAGATTGCTAACAAAGGATTTAAACAAGGACACCATGTCCATGTGAAATACAACAACAAACAAAAAGAGTAGACTCAGATACGGCAACATGAAAACAGCTGTTGATTACAGAAGTAAAGGAAGCTGTTGTTAAGGAGTACTAAACTTACTGAATTAATCTTTCTAAATGACATATTTTATCACAGAAACAGTATAAAAAAGAGTTATCTTTGGCATTAATTCAGACTCTGTATATGAATATGTACAGATACACATATATGAATATAAACTTCCACCACTCCCTCCCCTTCATCCCACCCCAGCCCTTGCTTCAGCCCTGGCCTTTCCCTCTCTTTTAATACCCACTTTAATTTGGCTTCAGCACATCCAGCAGAAAAAGTCTGTTTTGTTCTTTTGTTATGTCTACTTCTCAACCATCATAGTCATATAAATGTTAGGGAAAAGGGATGTAAGATCTTTAAAATTTCAGTGACCCAAATATTGGTTTGGGGAAATACTTTGCCAAGAATTCCCTTGCATCATTTAAAAGATGACACAGATTGATTTAATAAAGCTTTCAAGATCCTCCACTTTGGCTATGTTTGTAACAGTGCTTAGGCAATTCCTTCATTCTTATGATCTTGGGTTTGCATCATTGAATACGTGTTTGGTTTAGATACCATCAAATTCATCCTAATCAGGGGGAAGATGTTCCTCTTCAACATTTTAGAAGCATATTCTTTCCCTGAGAAATAAGATGAACTATTTTCCTATCTAGTATAACTCAAGGAAAAAAATACAACTGTTATTAGTTTGGCCAGGGAATATTCAGTGAATTTTTAAGGTAATTAGAGATCAATATCTGTCTGCATCCAGACCTAAAAAAATGCAGACATCCATGTTTGCTTCTGTGATAATGGTGAGTATGGCCACAAACCAGGTAGTAACTCGGCAGTTTAATAGATCATCACATTTGCATTTGTCAGAGGAAATCCATATCTGATGGAGGTGGGTGGGTGGCATTCACCAATTAAACCAAGAAAATCAGTTGCCTTCTTAATTTATTCTGGTTAGCAAATCAGGAATTTGGATAAATACGGTTCGGTTATATCCGAGAGATGCACATACTTGCCAAGAGTCCGGACCGACCACTTACGAGCAAAAAGAGTTTGGTACTTTGTGTGTCTCTTCCCTTCAGAAGAAGCATAGGCAACAGTCACACAGATCGGCCTCACCTTGATGAGGCTGTTCCACGTGCGACCTAACCTGCTGCTTTGCATTCCTTTGCTTGACTGCGTTCCTCTTTCGGCCTGCTCCTGTCTATCGAGAGCAATCCGTGTCTGTTACCAGGCTGTGTAAGGACTTGGGGGGATTCTGAGAGGTTCTGTAGGACTAGTGGTGCTGTCTACATTGTCACAGTCAAGTGGATCAGAATTCACCCATGTAGAAATCAGATCTAGGTTTTAATCTGTGCTCTAGGCAGGTCATCCCTTACAGGACAGAAATTACATGTGTGGTCAGACAACATTTTGATCTAAACCCCTTTTTAATACCTCTGGTTTGCCACAAAAGCATGCCTTCGAGAAACATCTGTCTCAAATGTTTTCGGAAAGCAGCTGACTAGTCAAACTTTTTTCATGAGCCTTATTTAAGGGACTGAACTTTTTCACAGAATAATAGCAGACATAAAATAATGAAAAGGAAATAATGACTACTACTTTCTCAGGATGAATTCATTAGCCTTTATAATGCACACAAGATTTAATTGGCCAAGTGCCATATTAGTGGCCTGAGTAGCTTTTATTTCCCAACTGTGAAAACTTTTCTTCTTGGGAAGAGATGAAGCTGAGCAGATCAATTTTAAACTTGGCTGAGTACAGTGAGGTATTTGGAACCAGGCATCTAAACAAGTAGCTCTATTTTAAAATGTGCTGAGTATCTGTGATCATTATGGACAAGCATGGGGATTGCAATACTCAGCAGCCCTTGCAATCAAACCCCTTATTTAGGTACCTAGAAGCAGACGTAAATGGTAATTTTCTCTGCACCTTTTTTTATTAATTTCTCCTGTTTGATGCTGTCTACATGGAAAAAAAGCAAAATATTTTATAGGTTGCAGCTATGCAAAACTTCACTTAATCTGTAGTACATGACAGTAACTATCCACCAACGCTAAGTTCAGGAACTGATTTAATTTAAGTATTTTAACCAAAACTCAATCTTACCAAACTTCGTAGAGATGATGAACTTGATGAGAAAAGAGCCACTGTGAGATCTGGTTTTCTGTTCTTATTTAATCTTTTATTTGTATTCTTAGTAAAATGGATTACCTCATGATTTCCAATAAACCTCATGAACCAATAATGAACAGCAGTGTAGAGAAAAACAATTGGATAAAATAGATAGCAATTACAATTATTTTTTTCACATTTGAAACATAAGCCAGGGTTTTGATAGAGCTTCTGTCCTCTTTATTCAAACTTACAATGTTGGGGTTGCCTAGCCAAAGATCTTGGTGCTTCTTGTCTGGAATGGAATTATGCTTTGTTTTTTGGTAAAATGACACACCACAAGTTAAAGATGACTGTCAATTTTACCTTACCATGCTGACAGAAGTAGGACTTTCTTAAAATTCTGCCTCAATTTAAATCAAATGTTGTGCAAATTGTGGTTTTGGACATCAAGAGTTGAATGGTTCTTGATCAATGGAAGCAATGTTTTCAAGGGGAGATGCAGAGGGGAGTATCCTTGAGAGGGACTGTCGCTCTGGTTAATGTTTTCACCATATGTTCTTGTCTTTACAGGAACACTATCGCAGCAACATACAGAAAAAGTAACACCAAAGTAGAAATATTTTGTTTGCAACATGAAGCAAAATTTTACTTTAGTAGTTGCTCTTACCTAAACTGATTGTGTTGTAACAGGAGCTATTTGTTAGTTTTCAGAACTATTTGCTGAAGGATCAGAGGCCAGACAGCTGAGCAATTACAAAAAAATTGGTTGTTCATCAACAGTGTGTTTCACTTCCATCCAGTAATTTCAGTTTATATCAAGTAAAATGCTTTCTTTCACATTTGTAGAAGTTATTTTCTACAAAGCCATTAGAAATTGGATAATCACAAGGACAGATATCTAAGGCTGTGGTGTAAAACTAAAGTAAATCAAAGATTATTCTCCCTGATTATTCAGCAACAACTAATTCCAGTAACTAAAGTTTTTGTTATAACAAAAATAATTGAATTGGAATATACAAAATTGATTCAAATCTAGAGCCAGAATAACCTGGAGGATCAATGTTCAGTTTGTAAATGTGCCCAATACCATAAAACAAGGGAAGAAGAAACTGGCTGGTAGGGTGAGGTCCTAACTGCCCTTCCCCACAGCCTGCAGTGTCAGTTCAGTTTAACAATGCATATGATTAGCCTTCAAGGATGGGTTTAGAGTGCTGTAGTTTACAGCTCCACTCAGGCAATAGCTTGCCTCTGTACTTTCCAGGTCATGTTGGAGAACATCACTTCTGGAGCATCACTTCTGTACTGAAGCCACAAAAGCATGATGTTTAGATGTTGCATAAAAGTTTTTCTTTTCCTTTTGTCTTTTCAACCATGAAAAAAAAGATTAATTCTGAACACATTGTCATATTGTTCTCATTCCACCAAGAGCAAAGAACGCTCTTCCTCCTCTGTGTTTAAACAGAAACACAGGGGAAAGTTGTAATTAGTTTCTCTATTGCTTTGTGCTTGTTATACTACTTCGCTCTTCACATGCTACATACAAAATAGCCACATATTACATACAAAATAGCATCTTGCTCTTATGAAATAGTATTAAAGAAGAGGCTAAAGGATGTTCATGGCAACAGTTGAATAAATCCTGTCCCCACGGACATTAAGAGAAAAACTTTCAATTGTATTCAACACAACTATTATTCCACACTGCATTCTTAACCATTTTTTTTCCCAATGTTTTCTTTCCTATTGCATTTGTATTTTATTCACAGTTCTGCCAGGTCACATCACATGAGTCGTATAAGTACAAGCTAATGGTTCATAACTTCAAATGCATAGTTGTCTTACTTTAGGTCATCTTAGTTCTCTTCAAAAATTAGTTACTTTGACAAAATACTGTGCTAGAAGAAAAGAGATATACAAAATGCTGAGGTTTGATCACTGATATACGCCTGAAAAATCTTGTCTACAGAAACTAGCTGCCCCAGATTCCCTGTAAAAAATTATTGTAAAGATCATCTAGGAGTTCTGGGGTTTAGTCTGTTTATTTCCTAGCTGATCAACCATTGTTCTCTCTGAAAGAATTTATCTTTCACACCTGTGGTACTTTTAAAACTTATTACTATCCTTTATTTCCTGTCTGTCTAGAAGATTGAAGAAAGCTCATTATCTATAATGAGATGAAATGTATTGCTCATGGCTAAAAGGATCACTCTGAAGAAATTCAGATATGAGAAATTTCAAACTTTTGCTAAACGGACAACTGTTCTAGCCCTTAAAGTCATTTCTAAACATTAAGTGCTGGATGTAAAAATTATATCAGGCATGCCACAGGCAATCTACCTTTGATAAGATATGAGGAATCTATGCGTGTGGCTTGGTACAATATCTCCTTGACATCATTCCGAGTGTTTGTCTTTTTGTTGTTTTTTTTTTTTCTTTTTTTAACAGTTTTCTTTCCATGTATCATTAGACTGTATGTTAATACTCATGTTTTACCTAATCAATGAGCCAAAACTGGGGGGTAGGGAGGGTGTTAAGTTATTTCTTTTAAGAAACACAAGAGAAATATCCTATATTCTGGATTTTTTTTTTCTTGTTCAACCCTTCTCATTTATCAGAAGTATGAACAATAGTGTTTCCTTGAACATGGAAGTAGTCAGCCTCTGGGATACAATTTTGCTGCTTAAATTCCAAGGCTTCTTTCAGTTAACACGTTTCCGAGAAACCATGTTTCTCAGCTCTTTTGAGGGCGACAGTGTCATTGCTTATTCAGGCTGCAACTTTGGTGACAAAGTCTTTTTCCTTCTTTCTGTTGCATCCTTTCCTGCTTGCCCTTGTCCCACAGTACCACCCAGTCAAGTGAACACCTTTCAGTGAAGTCTCTGAGTAGGTGGACCTACAGGCAGCTTGACTGCCTGCCGCTGTTTGAGTTTGTGTCTCCTGTTTCAGCTGGGGACTGCTTGTGGGATGGGTGCAAAGAGGGAGAGAAAGGTTCTTCAGTATGTATTCATGAGCCTTCTCAGTCAGTAGAGCATGAGAAGCTAAAATGTCCTTGATTTAGTGTGAACACTATTTAGCAACAACTAAAACATCAGTGTGTTATCACATTATTCTCATACTAAATACAAAACACAGCACTATACCAGCTACTAGGAAGAATATTAACTTTATCCCAGAATAAATTTTAATTACTTTTTTTTTAATTTCACATTTTAAATGTTACTTCCTCATTCTTAATTCAAAAAATATTTTAGGCTAGATGAAATGAAGAAATTATTTGTGGTTTTTCCTGGTGTCTTAACAGATGGGTGAAACTGAGCTTTTTTCTTTTCTTTTTTCTTTTTATTTTTTACTTTTTACTTTTTTCTTTTTTCTTTTTTATTTTTTCTTTTTTTCTTTTTTCTTTTTTCTTTTTTCTTTTTTCTTTTAAATACTGCAGTTTATCATTTTATTAAAACAAGCAAGCAACATTTAAAAAATCATTACTTTTACATGAAGAATGGAGTAAATGACCCCTGATATATTATATATTTTGAGCTTTTAGTCTCTAAAAGCCTTTTACTACTATAAGTCCAGGTCCCTTATATCTGCTTTGTAGAGCACATTTTAATTTGTCCCAAACTGCATGTATGCTATTTCAACAGCTATGGCAGAGGACAGAACTGATTGATCGAAACCTCATTCCTCCTCTTAAGATGATCTCTTTCTCATTACTTTCCTTGACAAGAAAGACAACATCACTGTGAGGATAAAAGAAGCCCACACTACCCATCACAGCTACCTGCTCCATTTTAGGAGTCCAACCAAACTCACCTTTTTACCACCTTACTAAGGGGGATATTGTCTCTACTGCATATTAGGAGGGAGGTATAAACTCTAGTCATGACACATATTTTCCTCTGTCAAAGGTAAAAAAATTTTTTTCCCTTCTTTTTGTTATTAATATACCTTTCTTTTATTACAATGCTATGAATACTAGATATAAAATCAGTTGGTCTGCAGAAGTAATTCTTTTAACAGGAAATGGAATTCTTAAAAGAGATTAGTCTCAGGGAAGCAAATAATTCTATATCTTTAAAAGGCTTGTAAATAAGGCTAAAATCCTTGAGTAGTATGATTTCTGCATCCACTATAGATCACTATATTTTAGAAGGTGTATACCAGAGAGAAGTCTAAGAACTCCAGAGAGAAGTCTAAGAACTGAAGTATATATTTTGAGGAAAAGTTGCAAAGTTTGTTAATTACTTAATTACTGGGGAGTTTTTTGTTTGGTTAGGTTTGGGTTGGGGTTTTTGTTTAGATTTTTTTTTTTTAAGACTGCTGGAAGAAGCTTCTAAGTAGATGCTCAAGTAAAGAAAGGCAATGAGGAAGGCAATGATGGCAATTTTATAATGCCTATCAGGCTGTCCTTCCAAGTCATGAGCAAAGGAACATAAATGTCAATTATTATCTCAAAATCTTAGATTGCTATCTGTCTCAATCAGAACCAGTATAATCAAATTATACACTTTTTTTTTTCATATTAGAATCTAACATATGCTTACCAATATATGGAAATTTGATGTTAACTGCTACGTTCAGTGTACAATACATATCTTTGGTGAAAGAACCTGTTTTCCCTCAAAATGTGTTAATGATTTACTTAGGGCTGCCTAAGGACTGTGTCATTAACAAGTCTGTTTAGCAGGTATTTCCTGAGAGATATTACCATTTCTAAAAGTTACAAAGTTAGTTGGGCTTGAAAGGTAATATTAAGGAAAGGAAAAAAGATTAATGTTATAATTAAATTATTATTACAGACAGTCTGGACAGGCATGGCAGAATGAAGGTTTTAAAGCTGAACAGAAACCCAAAGGAGATTTGGTTATGAAGATGATCATGGATTTTGATCTTCCATGAAAAAGGCATGATGCTTGCCTAAGGAATTAATTTTTAGCCAAGAAGATATTTGAAAATCTATGGAAAACACGTGAAAAAAAAAAAAAAAAAGTAGGCTTCATTAACTGTATAGTCTACATTTGGCTTTTTTATATCTGAACTGAAAATGACTTAACAAGAGATTCTATTTTTATAGATATGCCAGTCATTAAATTGTAGATACTGTTTTACTCTTGAAATTCCTGGTCTCCTTCTGTAAAACTAATTTGAATATATAATGAAATTATTTGTGCTGCACCAGCAAGGCTGAATGTCTGCATTGTTTCCCTACACTGCTGAAATACCTGATCCCATCTCTGT
Source organism: Scopus umbretta (assembly GCA_013400535.1). Taxonomy (NCBI): domain Eukaryota; kingdom Metazoa; phylum Chordata; class Aves; order Pelecaniformes; family Scopidae; genus Scopus; species Scopus umbretta. The sequence goes on from VZTL01033208.1 coordinate 24,901, forward strand.
GCTTGGCAGATAAAGTGTAAGGAAATTCATATCACAGGCTTGCTAAATAACAAAGGAACAAACAAACACATAAATAAAAACAATAAACAAGTACCAGATCTCTGCCCATCTCAAAAGCATTCATGAAGACTCTCTTCTTAAGTTCCAAAAATAATCGAAAGGGATAAACTCATTGCACATTGAGTTACAGACTGTCATTACCAAACCAGACACCTTTCCACAGTAAATGAAACAGTCTGTTGTAAGGCTGGCTGTTGTGTAGCCTTATGATGCACTTGCTATGAGAGATTCTCTATTAAAAATCTTGACCAAATATCTGTAAAAAATGCCGCTGTAGTAAATTTGACTAATGCTTTCCACCACTTCGTACTGTTTACTCATATTCCACTTCTTAGTTTAAAATAACAGTGACAACTTTAATATTAATCATTCGTTACTGTCTGGAGAGGGGGAGGGTTATGTCTTTTTAAAAGGTTTCTAAATGATGTTAAGCATCTAAGCGACTATAAGCAGCAATTAATTTGAGGATACTTCAATTTTCCACAGATCTAAACACAGTATGGACAAAATACCAAAGTTGGAGAGGAGATTTTGGTACTTCAACCCTATCTCAAGGACTGAAATCATAAGTGTTGTGGTTTAACCCCGATCGGCAACCAAGCACCACACAGTCGCTCGCTCACCCTCCCCCTGCCCCAGCGGGATGGGGGGAGAGAACCGGGGGAAAAAAAAAAACCTAAAACCCGTGGGTTGAGATAAAGACAGTTTAATAGGACAGCAGAGAAAGAGAAAATAATAATAATAATGATAATGATAATAATGATGAAAGAATATACAAAGCAAGTGATGCACAATGCAATTGCTCACCACCCGCCGACCGATGCCCAGCCCGTCCCCGAGCAGCGATCACTGCCCCCTGGCCAGCTCCCCCCCTGTTTATATACTGAGCGTGACGTCAGGTGGTATGGAATAGCCCTTTGAGCAGTTTGGGTCAGCTGTCCTGCTTGCGCTCCCTCCCAGCTTCTTGTGCACCCGGCAGAGCATAGGGAGCTGAAAAGTCCTTGACTAGACTAAACACTACTGAGCAACAATGAAAAAATCAGGGTGTTATCAGCATTGTTCTCATCCTAAGTCCAAAACACAGCACTGCAGCAGCTACTACAAAGAAAATGAACTCTGAATTAAGCTAAAACCAGGACAATAAGCAAAACCAGCATGAACAGATAGACTGCAGGGCAATGAAGACACTGCAATGCAAGTCAGATACATCTCCAGAAGAGATGTGTCTCTCTATGTATCTGTGTTTGTACATGCTTTTTTGTTGTTCTTCTTCTTTTGGGGGGAGGTGAGGGGCTAAGGGAGAGTATCTAAAGAAAACTGTAGCCTTTAGCATGAAGAAAATGATCTCACGCAGTACTGGAGCAGACAAACGTAGTGGTCTCCAGGACAAATCCTAGGTCAGGAAGAAAGGATTTTAAGTTTCTAGGGAATATTTGAAGGCAAAGTCAAAATCTTCTGTGGGACTGTGTGACCTTTCTTTCCCCACAGGACAGAGACACTGCATCTGACCCAAGCCCCTGGAACAGAATTTGGCTGGGGCATTCAGCTGCAAACATAACAGAAAATCAGCCCCTTTTGGATATCACAGATTTCTTTGTGGTGCCGCACTACCCACTGGTATAATGTCACTAACATATTTCAGGGGATGATAGGAATGTTTCATGCCTGGGAACTTCTGCTTGTTTTAATTAATTAATTATTTATTTAATCAATAATTAAACAAATAAAATAAAAAACTTTCTTGATTATTTATCTGCACAAAATTGCTAAGGTGCATTCTTGGTAGCACATGTAAATTTGTTCATGTCACTCAGGTGGTTTCAGCCTTTGGACTGTTCCCCAGCTTCCCTGGATTAATGCATAGAAATGGTACATTCACTGTGAAAAAAAAATCCCCTTCCCAATCATCCTCCCCACCCCAAGCTAGGGCTTATTTATAGTGAAAAGGTTTTTTAAGACTCATAATTATCTTATTTCTGAAAAAGAAAAAGAAGAAAATTGTCATCAGTTAAGGAACCATTGTGTATAACCAAATTTCAAGTATCCAGGCTGTACACTTCTGCTACCATGAACAAATATTAATAGCCTCAGGCGAACTCTTGTCACCTATAAGGCTGTGGTACTCCAGTGTCTGATGGTCCTCTGGGTCATTCTAAGTCTCTTGGCATATCTACACTTGCTTTGATGAACTTTCAGTCTACATAAATGTAATTCTTAACAGAGTTGAGAATTAAGCACTTGACTCTTAAATCTTGTTCCTCAACATGTTTGATATTCTGGCTGCCAAATGACTTTTTGAATTAAATAGTGTGTGTGAATTTAATTCAGTTGAATGTCATTCCCTGTTGCCATATTTGATAAAGACCTTGCTAGCTCTTGGCTACTTTTTTTTAAGCTCCAGCATCATTTAATAAAATAATCTACACTATATTAAGGACCACTGTGACAGAGCTGGATGAGGGGATGGGTGGAAGAAGGCTACTCATTCCCACCTAGGGAAAGTGGAAGGAAAATGCCTGAGGAAACACAGGGATGTTTGCAGCTCCAGGACAGGAGTTTCCTGAAAAGTACTACGCAGATTCAGCTCTTCAGCTGCATAGCCACCATTTTCACCACACTGCAGAAAGTAGTGGTTAAAGGACAACCTGTGGAATCTGTGCCAAGGCAGGGGGTGGAGGAACAAAGGGCCTTTCCTCACCGTTGCTGTTCAGCAAGAACATAATTTTAGGCTTGTTGGACCTGCTACAGTGTTCGATATCAGTACTCCCAAATTGTCCCTCCAATTTTTCTCTGACTTGTTCAGGTCCATCCTAGAGCTGAACCGAGAATGAACACAAATTAGAGACTGTTTCAAGATTTCCTCTGCCTGATATTCCTGGTCTAGATCATATTATATATATATCTATCATAGGAGAAACTCTCCTTATTTACATAAATTCATCAAACATTAGCCACACAGGAAGAAATTTGGTAAGTCACAGAAGAAAATATTGTAAAATATAATTTGTCAGAATTACTCAAATGCTTGAGGGCACATTCAGATGACTGACCATATAGTTGCTTCAACAAAGTAGCTGTGAGCAGCCACACAGTTCTGGAAATAGGTGTGTATGGGTAATACGTGGGAGGAGGGCTTGGTCCAAATCCTGCTCTGAGCTCAGTCAACTTCAGTCACACTAGCACACAAACATAAAAGCAAAGCAATTTCAAGTTCCATTAGTAGCACAGGTAAAATCAATGATCTATAGGCATGGAGGACAAAAGAAGCAAAATCACACTTTTGAGGTTATAATGTACAATGAACAATAAGAAATACACAGTCTGTTTAACAAATACTTAAAAACAGGGCTTAAAATATGGTGGTTTTGGAGTTGAGTTTTGGGGAAATTAGTAAATGCTTAAGCAAGAATTTCCTCCCTTTTCTCTTTAAGTAACTGTAAACTCCTTCCCAGTTTATCCCCAGACACCTAAAAGCTACAATTAGCTTAGGCTTTTTAAAAAAGTAATGAGAATTGATCAGTTTTATTATACAAGTTTAAGGATGTTTTCTTGAATTAGGGCAATTCAGAACAGTTGTTCGATAGCAAATATCCCAATCTCTTCCCACTGGTAACAAAAAAACCCCAATTCTCAAGACATGTTTTATAAGTATTGCTATCTTCCTCCCCCATATATGCTTGTTAGCTTGATGTCTTAATGAACTGAACACCATCAACTGACAATATGTGCCATTATTTTCCAGTTCACAGGGCTGTTGTCTCAGACATGAGCCTTCTGTACTGAAGATTTATTTTTCTTCCTTTGTTGTGATTAAGTCATCAGTCGTTTTCAGTTATAGTTCTGTTCCTGCTGGTATCTTCATGGAAAATCCTACCGAGTAGGCTTTGACAGGTACATGTTAGGCCTGGTTTGGGTGAGTAACAAAGCCAGTTAACCAGAGTAATAACCATCATTCTTTTTAAGTAAATATATGAGTTTAAAAAAACAGTCTGCATGTGCCTAAACATTCTTAGTCCTGATCTCAAATTAAGTGAAGTCAGAGGCTAGTAGTTTGATCTCAGAAACTCTTGTTTCTGTCTTCCACTATGCTATAATGTTTTTGCTTGTGCTTGTTAGCAACAGTTAATTACTAAAAGTTACCACTGTTCCTCCAGGGAAAAATAAAATTAACTAAAACCATCTACCAACCTTAAAAAAAAAAGGCAAACACCCAAAAGCTTACAGACTTTTCCTATGTACCATTTTCAAACTTGCACAAGGACTTTTAAAGCTAAAGCTTCAGGCAGTTCACAAACCTGCTTGGAAGAATACCATGGGATACAGCCCAGACATAAAAAGGGTAGGAAAGGTGGTTGATATTCAAGGGTCCCCTCATGCAAGCTCAAAAACGGTCCATGCCAACATGCAGCAAACCAAGCAAAGACAGCAAGAGGCTTGCATGGAAGAAGGAACGCCTCACTAAACTCTCTCTTCTTTTTATAAAAGAAGGCACAGACTTCTAGGGTAACAACAGGGACAGGTGACCCAGGAGGAATACGGAGACACTATAAAATCTTGCAGGAATGGGATTAGAAAAGCTAAAGCCCATGTCTGGTGATAGACCTGAAAGGCAACAAGAGAGGTTTCTACAGACATATCAGCAGCAAAATGAAAATTGTCCCCATGTTTTGGATTTTGCTGAATGCGGAACAGCATCCAGTGACAAAAGCTATGGAAAAGGCCAAGATACCGAATTATTTCTTTTTCTGAATGTTCACCAGACCAGCTTACAGGAATCCCAGGTCATCACGACCATTAAGAAAGTCTGGAACAAGGAAGTCAACCTCAGTGGAGGAGGGCTGGGTTAGGGACCTTTGAAAAAAAATGGACAAAAGTCCAGTTTGCACCCAGAAGTACTGAGGAAGCCGGTGGATGTCATCATGAGGCCACTCTCAGTTATTTCTAAAATGTCACAGCAACCAGGAGAAGTTCCTGAGGACTGGATAAATGCAAATGACACTGTTGTCTTCAAGAATGAAAAGAAGGAGAATCCTGCAGATTGATCAGTCTCCCCTGAGTCTCTGGGGAGGTGAGGGAATGAATCATCCTGGAAGCCATTTCCAAACATGCTAAGGACAAGAAGATGAATGGAAATAGTATCAATTCATAAAAGTAATATCATGCACAATAATCCAATAGCCTTCCGTGTTGAGATGACTGACTCAGTGGATGAGGGGAGAGCAGTTCACCTTGGCTTTGGTAAGGCTTTCAACACTGCCTCCAACAACATCCTTATTGACAAGTGGATGAAGCACGTACTATATAAGAAGACAGCAAGATGGACTGAAAACTGGATGAACTGTGGCACAAAGTCCAGCTGGGACATACTCACTAGTGGAGTAACCAAGAGGTCAATACTGAGCTCAACACACTGTTTAATGCCCTCGTAAATGACCTGGATGCTGGGACAGAGTGCACCCTCAGCAAGTTTGCAGGTGATTATAAACTGGAAGGAATGTTCTACACACCAGGTGTTTGTTCTGCCATCCAGACTGACCTCAGCAGGGTAGAGAAGGGAGCTTGCAGGAACCCCATAAAATTCAACACGAAGAAACACAGTCCTGCACCTGTGAAGGAGTAACTCCATGCACTAGGGCAGGTTGGGGACAAACTTGCTGAAGAGCAAATTTGCAAAGAAGGACTTGGGACTCCTGATAGATGCCAGGTTTTCCATCAGCCAGGAATGCACCCTTGCAGCATGGAAGGCAAACAGCCTCCTGGGCTGGATGAGGCAGAGCATTGCCAGCAGGTCAAGAGAGATGATCTTTCCTCTCTACTCAGAGGCAGGAAGACACATCTGGTGTGCTGGGCTCCCCTATACTACAGACACATAAATATACCAAAGGGAGTCCAGTGAAGGGTCGTGCATAGAATCATGGAATCATTAAGGTTGGAAAAGATCTCTAAGATCATCTAGGCCAACCGTCAATGCAACACCACCATGAATACTAAACCATGTCTCAAATGCCACATCTACATGTTTTTTGAACACCTCCAGGGATGGTGACTCCACCACCTCCCTGGGCAGNCTCAAATTAAGTGAAGTCAGAGGCTAGTAGTTTGATCTCAGAAACTCTTGTTTCTGTCTTCCACTATGCTATAATGTTTTTGCTTGTGCTTGTTAGCAACAGTTAATTACTAAAAGTTACCACTGTTCCTCCAGGGAAAAATAAAATTAACTAAAACCATCTACCAACCTTAAAAAAAAAAGGCAAACACCCAAAAGCTTACAGACTTTTCCTATGTACCATTTTCAAACTTGCACAAGGACTTTTAAAGCTAAAGCTTCAGGCAGTTCACAAACCTGCTTGGAAGAATACCATGGGATACAGCCCAGACATAAAAAGGGTAGGAAAGGTGGTTGATATTCAAGGGTCCCCTCATGCAAGCTCAAAAACGGTCCATGCCAACATGCAGCAAACCAAGCAAAGACAGCAAGAGGCTTGCATGGAAGAAGGAACGCCTCACTAAACTCTCTCTTCTTTTTATAAAAGAAGGCACAGACTTCTAGGGTAACAACAGGGACAGGTGACCCAGGAGGAATATGGAGACACTATAAAATCTTGCAGGAATGGGATTAGAAAAGCTAAAGCCCATGTCTGGTGATAGACCTGAAAGGCAACAAGAGAGGTTTCTACAGACATATCAGCAGCAAAATGAAAATTGTCCCCATGTTTTGGATTTTGCTGAATGCGGAACAGCATCCAGTGACAAAAGCTATGGAAAAGGCCAAGATACCGAATTATTTCTTTTTCTGAATGTTCACCAGACCAGCTTACAGGAATCCCAGGTCATCACGACCATTAAGAAAGTCTGGAACAAGGAAGTCAACCTCAGTGGAGGAGGGCTGGGTTAGGGACCTTTGAAAAAAAATGGACAAAAGTCCAGTTTGCACCCAGAAGTACTGAGGAAGCCGGTGGATGTCATCATGAGGCCACTCTCAGTTATTTCTAAAATGTCACAGCAACCAGGAGAAGTTCCTGAGGACTGGATAAATGCAAATGACACTGTTGTCTTCAAGAATGAAAAGAAGGAGAATCCTGCAGATTGATCAGTCTCCCCTGAGTCTCTGGGGAGGTGAGGGAATGAATCATCCTGGAAGCCATTTCCAAACATGCTAAGGACAAGAAGATGAATGGAAATAGTATCAATTCATAAAAGTAATATCATGCACAATAATCCAATAGCCTTCCGTGTTGAGATGACTGACTCAGTGGATGAGGGGAGAGCAGTTCACCTTGGCTTTGGTAAGGCTTTCAACACTGCCTCCAACAACATCCTTATTGACAAGTGGATGAAGCACGTACTATATAAGAAGACAGCAAGATGGACTGAAAACTGGATGAACTGTGGCACAAAGTCCAGCTGGGACATACTCACTAGTGGAGTAACCAAGAGGTCAATACTGAGCTCAACACACTGTTTAATGCCCTCGTAAATGACCTGGATGCTGGGACAGAGTGCACCCTCAGCAAGTTTGCAGGTGATTATAAACTGGAAGGAATGTTCTACACACCAGGTGTTTGTTCTGCCATCCAGACTGACCTCAGCAGGGTAGAGAAGTGAGCTTGCAGGAACCCCATAAAATTCAACACGAAGAAACACAGTCCTGCACCTGTGAAGGA